>PVIY010013738.1:0-56983 GCA_004026745.1 Myrmecophaga tridactyla | reverse complement strand
CCTCTCCTTGAAAGCTCCAGAGCTTACTGCTCTGGAGGAAACAAAAAAGGGCCCTTTTTCCCAGGGTAAAAAAGAGCTGACTGAGATTCCCAGCCTCTAGATGATTGAGATTTTTAAGCTCCAAGTGGAGAAATCAGTTGCCAATATTTCTAAGCCCAGGCTTGTGGCTCCCATTGTGGGGGGTCGGGAGCAATAAATCAGGCCCCAGCAAGGAGAAGGTATCCGGAGTCACAAGATCCAGGGTGGAAAGTCCCCAAGAGTTAAAAATTTAACAATAATCATTGTTAAGAAACTAAAAGAATGGGATGCATTGTGCAAGAGCTAATGGCATTTTTCTGCTTCTATAGATAAGATTGCTTGCTTACAGCTACAAACCAAGATGTGGCTCTCAAAAGATAATGCCCCTTTCCTGCTTCTGTGGATAAGCTTGTGGTTTTTGCCTTTATAAGCCCCCCTTGAGAACCTCTCAGGCTGTTCTCTGAATCTTCCTTCTTGGGGGTTTCTGAGGCAATTGCTGGCAGGCTGATAAAGACTCCAAATTGGCTTGCAGATTTTTTTGAATTGTGTGTCCTTTCTTTTGGTGCACCCCACAGCACCATGCTCACCATCTTCCTCCTCCAGGGTATCTGCCTCTAGAGTGCAAATTCAGAGACAGTTCCCTCTCCAACAAGTGCCAGCTGGGAGAGATAATCAGAGCCAACCTAGCAGATGTGTATGTGCAGACTCCTTTCTTTACATAAAATCTATACAATTGGAAGGTCTGCATTCCCAGTTATCAAGAGGATCCCCCCAAATGTGAAAAACTTGTTTAAATTAATTTTTACATTGCATTATCTTATTTGGGCTGATTTACAAACTTTTTAATATGCTCTTTTGAATCTGCTCCCCAAAACAGCAAAATCGGCACATCACTTAACTATCAAACCTCCAATTTAATCTTCTAGGGAAAATGCTAAGCAAAAACTTTGGCTACCTTCAAGATCCAAGATAGGGAAAGCATAATGAAAATACATGAAGAGTAAGACTCTGGGAGGGAAATACATGGGGGTGTGATGTGACTATTGGATGAGAATGATCATGATGGTGTCCCTGTGATGAAAATTAGAATGATGTGAAGGATGAGAGCAAAATGGATCCTGGAGAATGAGATATTGGTAAACAAACTGAGGAGGACAAAGCAAGCATAACTGGAATACTTGTCTCACTCCCTAGCTCTGTACATAAAATAGAGATGATATTGTGATGGATTGAACCTGTATTTACCTCAAAAAATGGATGTTTTTAAATTTAATTCATTCCTGTACACATAAAACCATTGTAAGTAGAATCTTGTGATAAGGCTACTTCAGTTAAGGTGCTACTCAACTTATTCAGGATGGCCCTTGGTCCTTTAACAGAAGTTACTTATAACAGAATGGAGAGAGAGAGAAAGAGAGAGAGAGAGAGAGAGAGAGAGAGAGAGAGAGAGAGAGAAATACTGAAAACAAGAAGCTGAAATCCAGAAAGTCTGGCTGGAAGAGAAGGGAGAGTCCAACACATGCTGCCATATACCTTGCCATGGGACTTAGAAGCTCAGGACTGTTGACAGCTGGTCTTCAGGAAGATAGCTTCACCTTGATAATGCCTTGATTTAGACATTTTCTCAACCTTAAAACTAATAAATGCCCATAGTCAAGCGAACCCATTTCATGGCATCTGCTTTTAGTAGCCTAGGAAACTAAAATAGACATAGAGAGAGAAAAGACTTTCTAAAAACATGGAAAATCATCATGAAGAAATAAATTATCTTTAGTATGCTCATTGACTCACATTTACGTGGTTTTATTTTCTCTATTTAATATTGGTTAGTAGGAATACATATAACTGTCTCAAGGCCCTTTATTCTTCCTACTTGTATAACTTATTTCCAAGCTAAGTATAGGTGTACAATATAATCTTTAAGAGTTTATGTCCATATTTGCATAAATTTCCATCTTACTACCTGTTTAATGGATATATTGGAGGTCAAATGTATCACTAGAATGTTAATTGAGTTAATATATTTAACTTATATTCATCATGATTTAATTGAAGTATTGTATAAGTGATATCACTTATTAATTGAGGACCAAACAGAGTCTGAGTAGAGATAGGAGGCTAATATTTTATCACAATCTTCTAAAACTTTACATATAATTATAATCCATACCCTGGCCATCATAAGGAAAAATTATCTCTATCTCCATTTCTACCACAATGAATTTTTTGCTAATTTATTTATTTATTTATTTATTTATTTATTTATTTTACATGGGCAGGCACCGGGAATCGAACCCGGGTCCTCTGGCATGGCAGGTGAACATTCTTGCCTGTTGAGCCACCATGGCCCACCCTTTTTGCTAATTTCATTTGGAAATTCACCTTTAAGATATCCTTTCTCTGATGACCATCTTCTAACTGGTTACATATATCTATTCCTAGCAACTACGAAAGTTTACTCTACTTATTTTACATTTGATTCTTTAATATCTTTTTCCTTATTTCAATATTTATTAAATCCTTTGTGCCTTCATTTTGTTGCTCTTCTAGTCTAGATTCCACTATCAACCAAATGAATATTATCACCAGCATTTATTTACTTAGAATGCTCTATATAGTTTACATTATTTTATAGTTTACATTATTCACATACTCTAATACTGTTTAAAGTTTACAACTTGGGGAGTAATACATTTATGAAAGCAAAGAGTGGATCACTGCATGATTAAGTATATATATATATATATATATATATATCAAGTCATGGAAATGAGTAGAATTCTACTTTCAGATATTCAAACTTATTTGTATGCTCAGATGACCCACTGCACCAGGATGCATTTCCTTCATCAGAACTCATGATTCTTTGGGTTTCATTGGTATCCACCATGTCAATCCTCACCCATTATTCAGGCTCATCATTCACTTGTATGACTCCATTCCAGCCTGGTGAGTACTGCAAAAGTGATGAGAGCATTGTTTTGGAGTCCAATATTAACTTACTCTGATCTGTAGTGGAAACGCCTCTCAATTTAATTCCTAGATGATAGAACTAAGCAGATAATCATAATTATTCAAAATGGTTTTCCATACTGTTCTATATGTCATTTTCCTTGGCCATGTCCAAAAATATGTGATGACAGCAACTCACAACTGTATTTCATAAACTATATTTTAATCCATGTATTAAAGTAAAATATCTGTGCTGTGCCATGATATTTCACATTCTTGTTCCTTTTATCTCATGACCAATGTGAAGTGCCTATATCGAAACTCTACAGATTTCCAGAAGGTAGGACTAGTGTCATTTTTAGATGGATCTCTTGCGAACTAGACTAAAAACTTTCTCTATCCATTTAACCCTTAATTTCATTAAGTCAATGTTTCAAAAAATTGAGGGGTGAATTCTTTGCAGGCATTTGTTGGGAAGCCATAGTGATCTCATTAAATGCTGTTAGAAGGTCCTAGATTTACACATTAAATCTAAAGAATTCAAATGAATTTTTCTGACAGGGGATCAATTATTCCTCTTTGTATCACCCAAATATATAACACTGCTTAAACATAGAGGAAAAAATAGACAAATATTTTAATGAAATTAATGTTTGAGAAACAATACAAAACTGAAATCATTACTTACTGTTTTTGGCTAAAACACCATCCCACAGAAATCCATTCGTTGATGTAGAAATTTAAATTAACTTTCTGCATACTGTGATTGTGACTAGCATGCAGAGATGCTCCTGACATTGCCTGACTTGCTGGCATCAGTCCTTTCCCATCTTCTTTTTGCTCAGTCTGCTCTTCTATGGACAATTATTATTTCTGCTAAAATTGTAGGGATAAAGTTTTCTTAATACAATAAATAAAAATGAAAAGTTTGGTCTTATTAACTGAGTACCTTCCTTATCTATGCTTTCTATTGTATTCTCATTTAATAGTTTCTCTCAAAAAACAAAGGAGTAAGGCAGCAAATAGAGGGACTTTCATGGGGGGAAGAGAAGAAAAGGGATAAAGAAATAAAAAGCAAAAAGGGTTAATTTATTATTTATCACAAGTTAATATTATATTTTCTCAAGCCAAATATAAAAGAAAGTAATTCTGCTAAGGGTCCAAAGATGATGTTTCAGGTTCAGGCAAGAATGTGTGCACATATTAATTTGAAATGACTGAGAACTTGATAGGAATTACTCTGTTTCATAACAAGAGGGCATGTGTTTTGTTTTATTAATAAATATGGAGATGCCCTTGTCTTTAGAGGATTGCCAAAGGAAGCCAGTCTATTGGCATCCAATAATAACCAATGCCCAGGAGAAATTACAAGGAGATAATTGTCTCTAGATGGTGAGGGAACAAGTCTCAAGTGAAATACTGACCATGCAATACATCTGAATACCAAGAAATATTAATGTATTTGAAACTTTGAAAAGAAATGGTTAAGATTAAAGAGACAATAATTTAAACAGAAAGAAAATCACATTTCCCTTAATGTTCAGAGGACATATAAGTTCAAATGCTTGTGAATTTTAGAGGTGAAAGAGGAGAGAGTCAAGGATCAAATCCTGTCAACAGCCCAATCTAAGGACCATGTGTTCCTGTTCATTTTCAGGCTTTTCCTCTGAGAAGTGGGGTGATTTTCATGACTAAGTCCATACTCATAGTATTTCTAGGGGATAATGGTAATATACAATTTAAAAAATTATGGTAAAATTTATACATTTATGTATTTACCATTTAAACTACTCTCAGGTATTCAATTCAGTGTTGATAATTATATTCACAATTTTGTGCAGCCATCACCAACATTCACTACCAAATTTTCCAGCACCTCAAACAGAAACTCTGTACCAATTAAGGATTAGCTCCCCATTACCCATAGACATGAAGATGACAAAATATTAGAGAAATGTACATTTTCTAATGAACAAAATATCTGCCTCATAAATATTTCATTTCAATTTTCTGAAGCAAATAGTGATATTACTTATTGAATTGCAATCTTAACCTCCTGTGCAGAAATTTATGGAATATACAAGTTTACATTGATGCTGAAATTCTAAGGTATCATTTCCAGCATGTGGTCTCTCTCCAGCCTGAGGTGAAATGTTGATTAGACTTGACTATAGAGATGACCATTTCAAATCTATACTACCATTTGATATATCATAAATATATATCAAGGCACCTTTCATGGTCATTTACACTTCTGTTAGTGTCAGGTTTTATTATGTTTTGTTGGATGATTGCTTGGATAGGGCAGTAGCTCTGCCATGGCATTTAAGAAACTGGAAAATCAAATATAGAAGTATTGTACTGGAGACATATAATTAAAAAAGAATTATTATCAGAGTTTGTCCTCTACTTTGATCTAATCTGGGAGCCAAGCATGTTTAAATCAGATCAAAAGGACCTAATCCATTGAAATGTAAAGAATACATAGAACCAGATATTGTCTTATTAAGAATAGGTATTTTTTATTTTACAAATAATTCCTAGAAAATTTAATAATATAAAAAAAATTGAGAAAACTCTGTACACATATAAGCAGAACACTTTCCTTAGAGTGCACATGTTCTAGCTTAAGGGGCTGTTCTCATTTGCTAGCTGCTGGAATGTAATATACCAGAAATGGAATGGCTTTTCAAAGGGAAATTTAATATGTTGCTAGTTTACAGTTTTAAAGCTGAGAAAATGTCCCAATTAAAACAAGTCTATAGAAATGTCCAATCTAAGGCATCCAGGAAAAGATACCTTGGTTCAAGAAGGCTGATGAAGTTCAGGGTTTCTCCCTCAAGTGGAAGGGCATATGGCGAACACAGTCAGAGTTTCTCTCTCATCTGAAAGGCACATGATGAACACAGCGTCATCTGCTAGCTTCTTCTCCTGGCTTCCTGATTCATGAGGCTCCCCAGGAGGCATTTTCCTTCTTCATCGCCAAAGGTCGCTGGCCTGTGGGCTTTCTGCTTCTCGTGGCTATGTTGCTCTTCTCTGCTCTCTCTGAATCTTTCATTCTCCAAAATGTTTCCTCTTTTATAGGACTCCAGAAACTTATCAAGACCCACTCAAATGGGTGGAGACATGTCATCACCTAATCCAGCTTAACAACCACTCTTGATTAAATCACATCTCCAGGGAGATGATCTGATTACAGTTTCAAATATACAGTATTGAATAGGGATTATTCTGCCTTTATGAAATGGGATTTAGATTAAAATATGGCTTTTCCAGGGGACATACATCTTTTCAAACCAGCACAGGGGCCAATATTATATTTGTAGCTGTACTCATTAAAACTAGCACCTGTCCAATTTCATGTACTTATTGGGGAGAAGTATTATGCTGTTTTAGACATTGTATAACTCACATGTGAAACTCTAAGCCATAACATAAAGGATTTTTTTTATTTATTGTTTGTCATGTAAAGTTTGAAGTGCATAACATTTAGGAAAGAAGTGGTTCAAAATTCCTTTTTAGTGCTGTGGTAGATTGAATCATGTCCACCCAATGACCTTTTAAATCTTAACCCCAGTCCTGTGAATATTAATACATTTATGAATGGGTTCTTTAAAGAGCTATTAATATGAGACCAAACTGACATAGGGTGGGCTTTTATGCATTATGATTGGAGTTCTTATCAGCAATTTTGAATTGGAGATAAAAGCCACAGGAGGAAATATAAAGAGACAAATAACTATGTGATGGAGTTATAAATTGGATTGCTACAAGAATGCTACAGACTTTAAAGAAAGCATGGTCTGCCAATATCTTGGTTTACAACTCCTAGCCTCCAAATTTGTGAGGCATTAAAATTCCTGTTGTTACCATGTGAGAGACCCAGGTTTGATTCCTGGCCCATACACTTCCCCAAAAACAAAACAAACAAATTAAAACAAAACAGATGAGCAAAAAGAATTCAACAAATGGTGCTGTAATAATGGAATACACACATGGAAAAATAATGAAATGTGACCCCTGCCATACAGCATACACAAAAAAATCCTATTGGTTGAGCCATCCTGTTCTATATTATTTTGTTATGGAAGTCCTGGCAAGCTAAAAGAACAGGCTAAATTATTGACTACTAAATTGAGACTTCATATTCCCCCCTTCTTAAAACATTTAAAGATATCTTTGAGGAGAGGGAAAATGCTGGGCCAAATGGATCCTGAGTGCTCTCAGGGATTATTCAATAAGCAGAATGCACAGAAATGTAATGAATGTACTAAAAATATTCCCTCCCATATTTTTAAGTAGAAACCAAAACCTGTTTTGGTGTTGTATATCCAATAACAGTAACTGGAGAAAATCAAATAATATGTTTTGGGCTAAGCTATCCTCATAATATTTGTTGAGTATATAGTTTTGGCAGCACTCACAAGAATGGTCTGTTTCCAGGTGGTGAGGTTTATACTAGAAATATCACCAAGATAATCTAAGGCAAAAATGAATAATATGGCTTAACTAATGTTTTGGTTTGCTAATGTTGCTGAAATGGAATATATAAGAAATGGATAGGCTTTAACAAGGGGATTTATTATGTTACAACTTGCAATTATGAGGCTGTGAAAATGTTTAAAATAAGGCATCCATAGAAAGACACCTTGACTTTGAAGAAAGACTGCCAGCATCTGGAACAATTCCATCACCTAAAAAGTTACATGTCTGTCATCTGTTGGTCCTTGCTCCTGGCTCATTGCTTTCAGCTTCTGATTCCAGTGACTTTCCAGTGTCTGTGGGTCCTTACTTAATTTCTCCAGGGCAGAGTCTGGATTTCATGTCTTAGCTTAGAATCTCTAAATGTCTGTGCCTCTCAGTTTATGTATCAGTTCTGAGCTTTCTCCAAAATTTTTCCCTCTTAAAGGATGCTAGTAAGCTGTTAAGACCTACCTTGAATGTGTGGGGTCACATCTTCATGGAAATGTGAAAGTTCCCACCAAATAATAGGTCTGTCCCCACAAGACTGGAGTAGAAGAACACAGCTTTTCTGAGGTACATAACAGTTTCAAAACAGCACAATTATTGAGCTTTCTTTTTAGGCGTGTTGAAGTCAAGGAGTAACAATAATTTACATATTCCCTCTCTAAGGGAATTTGTAATTAATTTCACAGATGAAATTTTGTAAAGACAGTAACATCCTATTTTCTGGGTCATGTGATAGAGTTTCCAGACTCACAACCGTTTGCCCTTAGTAACATTTGTCATCTAAGAGACTATTTAATGGTTAAATTACTCTGGAGATTGATTTGTCTTAAGGTTTTGATAATGATAGGAACTAGATGGTACCCAAAACAAATGAGTACAAATATATAATTTGGTTTGACTGACTTAGCCAAACATTGAGTAAACTTTAGGCATATGTTGGACACACTTCAAAAAGAAAATAAGGGTAGAAAGACCAACATGGAGGAGAAGATCTTAGCGGTATTATAGTTAATGGGTAATAAGTGTTTCTAAGTTATTCAGAATGTTAAATTGCCAGAGAGAACAGAAAACATGTAGGACATAAAAATCAAGAAATTTCAGCTAAGTATATATGATTATCTGTAGTTTCATTGCTCTGGATTTTGTTCTGTGGTTCCTGGGTGGAAAGTTTCTACTTTATGTTATTTACCAGTTATGAAGGTTTTGCGTGGGAGTTGTCTTTTACTTTTTTAGGATGACTGGTCCTGGATTTTTCTTAATGACTCTTATTTTGTATTCTCTAGTAGGTACAATGTCCATTGTTTCAAAGAAGATCTATATATTTTAATTATGAATTAACAACCCCTGGGTGTTTTACAGATGTGCTAATTAACAGTACTTGATAATATCCATTCCAATGGAGTTTGAAGGTTGTCTCCCTCTGAGACTTCTTATAGAATACAAAATTTTCTGGGCTTATTATTTGCATCTTTGCTAAGAAGCCATTTCTTAATTTTAGTATCATTTGACTTCTGAAGAAGCTAAGAAATTTCAAAACCATCAGGTTTTGACTACTTGCTTAACACTCCCTCCATCAATCTATCTTTCTCCTCTTGCATTTTATGTAAGTAAGCAGAAGAATCAGGCAGATTTTTCAAAACTTCATGTGTAAATCTCTTTAGCCAGATCAGCAAGTTCAATAGAACATTTTCTTCTTTCCACTCCACTTGCGTAAAGTTTTTGAGAAATATTCCTTCACTACATAACTAGGATCAACCTTAATTCAGTTTATAAGATGATAACTGGCATTCCTATAAAAATTCAATGGGAACGTGTTGCAATAATGGTGTAATCACATGGAAAAAGAATGAAATGTGACTCCCACCATACTGCATACAAAAAAAAAAATTCAGTGGGCTAAAGATAGCAAGAAATGTCAACAATCTCACAAAGCTAATTAATATGTTCACTCATACTCTCCTCAAAGGCCAGACTCTGATTCATATTCATGCTCCTATTTTTGGTTTTTATTGTTATTCTTGTTTTGGCATTGTTACCAAAAGTTGTGGATTCTTCTGCCCAAAACACTCTATATCCAATTCCTGAAACACCAGAGGTTCAAAGAGAGAAAGAGTTTATTCCCACAGATGTATCAGGAGAGCAGACAGACTAACAGCCCAAAATCTGTCCCCCCAAGTTAAGGGGTTCAAGGTTTTTAAGGATTTTAGCAAGGGGAAATGAGGTCATTTCAGATAGTAACCTCAAAGCCTAAAAGGAGACAAGTGTTATCATTATCATTTCAATAGGAGAATGTAAGTTGAAAGGAAGGGAGGCAGAGCTCTCACTTCAATACTAAAGCCATAAACCAAAAGGAAGGAAGTAGTTAATGGTTGATTTCATTAGAATTAAGGTCTTTGCTCTACAATAGAATGACCAGATAAAGGGCATAATGGATCTTAGGGTCACAAAAGCACAGGATAAGGGCTTTTACACTCATTTCAGATATCAAGGCAGCCAAATTACAGTTTAGAGCTTTCAGGTATTCTCCTGCCTATTCCAATATTTCAGAAAGCAAAAAGGAATGATTCAGTAATCAAAATCATCCCTTAAATCCTAATTTCTCAGTTACAGCATCATCTCATTTCCAGACAGCAAAAAATTTAAAAGTTTCAAATGATAAACCTATATTATCTCTTGGTTTCAGGGGGAATAAGAATCTAGGAGCAGCTAAAATTGGTACTGCTGAATCAAGATTCCTCATGAGGATGCATTCAAGCTATCAGTGATGGCTGCAATCTCATCTGAAGCTATGAATGTAATGGGGTGTAGTATTTGCTTCTGAGACCATTCGCATGTTTTTGTCATGTCCCAAGACCTTGCCATGTGGACATGTCCACTTAGCAGTTAGTTTCTCTCAGGGCAAGTGTGAGAGAGAGATGGAGAGGAGATGCATAAGAAGGTAAGCAAGGAACAAGCAGAGGCTTGTATTTGTATTACTTAATATCAGAAGTTGAATCACATCACTTTTATTGCATTCAATTTGTTGCAAATAATGACCATTTTCAGTTACCTATCAAGAAGGGATGATCACACATTAATACCAAGAAATGAGGCTGTTTGGGGGCCATGTTCTAGCCTATTCATGACAACTTCTAACTGAAACAACCAAAGAAAGCCATGCTATGTATGTATATATCAGAAATTATCTAGCTATAATAATCTTTTATCTATGTATATATCTGTTCATATTTGAAGATATATCAGGCAATGAAGATCAGAGATTCCTGAGAGACAGAAAACAAATAAGGTAAACCTCACAGTAGCCCCAACTCGATGCCTTGAGAAAATGTTCAGACTTCAGCACAGAGAATGGGAACCCAGGTGGAATCCAGTGAACTCTCTGAGTTATAGAGATAGAGCTGAGAGTCTAGAAGACAAAACAGGTGGCTGGGGATTATGGGACAGAGTACCAGAGAGAAGTTAACTGTCAGGTCTCAGAAAAGCAAGTTGACATATAAAATGGAGTCTGTGACCATCTCAGCTTTTCTCTCAAGGCTGCTTCCCTGATAGGACCTGATGTAGTGACAAGAGAGATCAGCATGGATATGCCAATGCCCCAGACCAGAAGTAAGACCAGATAACCATGTGCATGAGGTTATGGTCTGCTCTAGATTGATAATGTCCAGCAATGCCTGCAGCTCACATTACCCTCACCCCTTTTTGCCTTTAAAATCTGGCCCTCAGAAAGAAGTCTAGAGCCATCTCCTTGCTTTGCTTTGGCTTTCACTCTGTTGCTTTGCTCAATAAATCCATGTTAATTTGACTCACTGTCATGCATGGATTACTTAACGACCCTGTGCCTGACATTAACTATACAGAAAAATAAGTCTGGAGATATGCAAAGGATTGCTCTTAAGCTTTCAGCAGATACTGTTCTACACAAATGGTTGAGAACACTTCCAATAATAAACCTATTGAAAAGAATTAAAGGAAAGTGCCAGGTTCTCCCAAAAAGATTGGAGTTGTTCTACCCAACAGTCAGAATATAAAACCTCATGATTTCTTTTCTTTTCTTTCTTTTTTTTTTTTTTGACATGGGCAGGCACTGGAATCAAACCTGGGTCTCCAATATGGCAGGCAAGAATTCTGCCACTGAGCCACCATCACACCACCCAATTCTTGGTACATTGGATTCAGTGCTCAACATTTCTTGCCTCAGTTGGCCAGAATAAATGCCCTGGAATAAAAACTTATGTAGTTCTATTCAGAAATCTCAAAGGAATACCTGAACACATCAAAGCATTTCCAAGTAATTTAACTCTGAATTTGAACAAAGATAAAGTATATTTATAGGAATGCAAAATATCCATGTCCCAAATGAAGATTTATAGTATCTACCATTTAAGGAAGGATTACAGGACACACAAAAAGGAGAAAAATCCAACACCTGATGAGGAAACATCAATTGATTAAAACTGACCATAAACTGAAGTAGGGGATGGCCAACTGGCTCACTGGCAGAGTCCTCACCTGCCATGCTGGAGACCCAGGTTTGATTTCTGGTGCTTGCCCATGTTAAAAAAAAAAAAAAACTGTGGCAGAAATTACAATAATTGGGCAAGTAAATTCAAAGAGTGATAGCTATTTTCAATATATGTGAAAAAGATAGAGATATGAAGAATATTGTAGAAAATGAATTCTGACATAAAAATTTCAATGTTGTGAAGTAAAAATTAAGTAGATTGTGATTAATGATGTATTAGATTTTTCAGAAGAAATAATAGGTGAGCTTGAAGACATAGAAATAGGGAATAATCAAAATGAAATCCAGAAAGAAAAAGGAATTTAAAGAAATGAAAAGTGAATGAGGAATTTGAGGGACATTTTCAACTGAAATCAATCATATAATCTGTGTACTTGAAAAAGAAAAAAAATGGAAAAAAATATATTTAAAGTTATACGACTAGAATTTTTCAACGTTTTAGTAAAAAGAGAAAACCAAAATTATAAAACAATACATCCAGGAGTCTCAGCAAACCTCAAGCAAGCACAAGAAACCTGACAAAAATACACCAAAGCACATCAAATAAATTTGGTGAAAATAAAAGATAGTCTTTAAAGCAGCTGAAAGGGTAGGACAATATAAACAGATGAATGAAGATAAAGATGACAACAGATTTTTCATTGGAACCAATGTAAGAAAGAAAACAGTGAAACATGTTTAAATTCCTGAAAGAAAAAATGTCATCATAGAATTTGGATCCAGTGAAAATAATTTCAAAAAATAAAGACAAAGACTTTTGTAAAGATACAAAGATGAAAGAATTCATCAACAGCAGGTTTACATTATAGTTAAAGTTAAAGCATGTCTTTCAGGAAGAAGTATAATGAATGCATCAGAAATGATAAATATGTGCTAAATATATGATAATTTTTCTTATAATTAAAAAAACAAGAGAAAAGTGTTTAAATAATAATATTAAATTTTTGGAAATATTCATACTTCTAGATATGAAATGTATAATCCAAAGGTTTGAGGGTATAAAAGGAAATATATGACTGTAAAATTTTTATACTATACGTGAAATAGTATTATATCAAAATAAGGCAAACTTAGATGAGTTAAACATGTATGTAATAAAACCTAAAGACCAACCAATATTAGATAGCATATAACTAAAAAAGTAACTGAAAGGACAAAATATATTTACTCCAAATAAAGACCAAAATCTAGTCCAAATGAACAAGGCACAGTTATGTCAAAAAGAAACAAATTATCATTATGATATAATTGAAACTAAAGATATCAATAATCATGGCTAACATAGTTTAAACAACCATTCTCTGATAATATTAAAATTAAATCCAACTCTATGCAGCCACAAAACTGCATTTTAAATAAAAGCAAAAAGGTTGAAATTAATGACCTAATGACACTAATTTGAAGAGAACTGGAGTTGTTAAGTTACCACATTTGTATCAGAAAAGTAGACTTCAGAGCAAAATACTAAAGGGATAAGTTCAATACAGAGTGATAAACACTACAATGAATTAAAATATCTTTAAAAACTTATGCAAGAAACAACAGAAGCCTCAGAGCTAACAGAAACTTCAGAGTAGAGCTAACACAGATTTTGACATTGGAGAACAGAGACACAGATGTTTGGAGATGCTTGGAGCCCAGCAGATATGTTAAGTAAGCCAGAACCTGAAGAGAGCCAAGGGAAGCCAAGAGATGCAAGTCATCCACAGAGAAGCAAAGTGAGGAACTGCCACAGGAATGCTGGCTGAAAGCAATAGAGCCCAGGGGCAAGGGACTGGCAGATGCCAGCCATGTGATTTCCCAGTTGACAGAGATATTCCTGACTCATTAGCCTTCTTTGAATAAAAACCACCTGGGTGCAGTTTCTAAGTACCAGGAAGTCACAAATAACTTGGAATTTGAAAAAGAAATTCAGAGGCATTTCATGGCATTAAGTCAAGGCATTCAGAAAACAATAAAGAAGATGGCACATCAGGAGCAGCTTATGTGAGAGACAGCAAAACAGAAATATTTAAAAACTGTACTTAAGTTGCAATATGCTTTGTATAAATTGGGGGAGGATGAGGTGTGAAATTGACCTGAAGTAATGATTGAATGAAGTGTCAATACTATCTGAAGAGGAACTGTCACTGTTGGATGAATTCTCTAAGTCAGTTGGCCCTGAACAGGATGTGAGCTTGAGGCTGATTGAGCAGTAGGAATATGTCTCCATTCAGCTGTGAGGTTTTCTGGACAGGAAGGAAAAATCTGTACATTGAACAACTTTAGAACTCTAAAGGATATCGTTGAACATGTTTTCCAGTCAAACTACTTTGACAGCACCCAGGACTGCTAGAATGGGCTGAATGAGGAAGAGGAGGCAGCCTCAGCACCTACAATTGAAAACCAGGTAGCTCAAGCTGAACTTGAACTAGCAGAAGAGTACACTGAATAAAGTGAAATTGAGTCAAGAAAATATGTAAATAGACAATTTACAGCAGAAACACAGTTCAGCAGCAGTGGAAAGGAGCAGATAGATGAGTGGATAGTTGAAACAGTAAAGATAGCAAACCACAGACTGTATCTCCTTCAGTAACAGATCCCCACCCTTTGACTCCAGTGGCTCAGGTAGATCCTCTTGTGGGAGGACAGTGAGTTCAGGTGCAAATGCAGGGCCCTATAATTTCATCCAAGATTCAGTGTTGAATTTTTCAAGCCAGATACTTGATCGTACTATTGTATCCGCACAACCCATAAATCCAACACAAAACACAGACACACCCTAGCTGGTTTACCCTGCTGATCATTTCATTATGAATCTAGCCTTGCTCAAACTGATAAGTTCCTGTACAACCAGAAGCTACACAGCTTCTTTTCATTTTATCCACAGGCAAGGAGTACATGGCATCACAGCCCTTCTATCAGCCTTCTTATGGCTATAGAGCAACGACCACACAAGGATTCAATTGGCCAGATTCAGGCAACAGCCTCTTTAAATGCAGGCCAAGCTACAGCATCATCATCCTTTCCTGCTGCTTCCCAGACTCAGGTGTTCCAGATTGGAACAATAATTCCTTAGCAGGATTCGTGTAAATGCAGCTCCAATCCAATTCATTCAAATGGTGCTCAATATTAATGCCCCAGTTCCTCCTGTTAATGAAGCATAAACTTTAAAGCCAAGGTGGGTACCAGGCAAGTTCTAATCAGAGCTCAAAGATTTCCCAGTCAACCTCACTAGGTAGAACAAACAGATCTTCAGCAAGAACAGCTTCAAACAGTGTTTGACACTTACCATTGTACCCAGAACCAGCCCCACCAAATGACCGTGACCACCTGCAACTTCCTCAGCAGAACACTGGTTTGCCACATAGCAGCCAGCTCTATTACAACAGCTGTGCTAACTCTCATGGCAGTTGCCATGGTGTAAGAGGCTTGAAGAATGGATACCAGGCTCTTCCAAGGGATTCAAAGGAGGATAGGATGGTTATCACTCTTCATTCTCTAACACTTTAAACAATGGTTATACACAATCTCAGTCTAGTGTTCCCTGGGACTACCCTGACTAATGAAGGGATGCATATCAGCAGAATTTTATGTGATGATCTGGGCAGGGTGGACCACAGAGAGACCCACGAGGCCATGGAGGACTCCCAAGACCCAACAAAGGGAAACTGTAAATGAACGCTCACAAGTGAATTAATCTGATGCATAGGATTATGTTAAATTGTCAAAATCACTGGCCCATGTCACATAATATGTTACCAGAAGAGTTATTTTTATTCATTTTCCCTTTCAGGAAACTTATTGTAAAGGGACTGTTTTCATCACATAAAGGCAGGACTACAATTGTCAGTTTTATATTATCTGTATATGGAGGAAACTATTTCTAGTTTTCAAAAAAATAAAAAATGAGGGAGAGGGAGGGAGAGAGAGAGAGAGAGAGAGAGAGATGATGATGATGTTCTGATGTTCTTGGGTAAAAATGTGAAAAAAAAAGCATCAAACAACAAAGCTACAAAATAAATGAGGTGAAATTGATCAACCTGCCAGGAGAAATAGCCATGTAAACAATTAAAGCTGGAGATTTTGATACCCCATCCTCCTTCTATTGATTCCTGAGGTCAAAGCTCTATTCTGTGTGGCTTTCAGTGTTTGAACAATCAAAATCAGATTTTCCTGCTCAGATAATGTACTGCCACAGCACATTTCCTCAACCTCCATTTTTTTTCCACTTTAAATCACAATGATCTAGAGCTAAAACAAATATCCACTATTTCCTACATATTGAACATTAGGTGGAGCATGACAACTATTCAAAACCATTTTCCATAATGCTACATATCTCTATAATTCTTCCTCTTCCTCAATACTGTATGATAATGTTAACTCTCAGTTATTTATTTTGATCTTATTTCAACCCATCTGCTGGAGTGAAATATATATTTTTCCCAGTTCTTCTTAATGTCAGCATACTTAATTATCCATTTAAAATATCCTGAGATATCATTCTAATAAATGAAGAATTTCAATACAAAAATAATTCTTATGTATTTGCATGCATCATTTTATATTATCTGCTCTTTGAGGATGAACTGGATCATCAACATCTAACGGCAGTACACTAGTTTATCTTCATGTCCTTTCTTCTTTCACTGAGGCTAATGTTTCCATTAAATGCTACCATAACATTTGCATGATTCTTCATATACTGCTTGAATTTAAATAAATGCTTAGGTTACTTTGCTCAAAAAATTCACTGCAACTCTTAATAGGTAGATATTACCTGTGGAGATCAGTATAATAACAATATCAAATTCAGCAATTCAAATGAGGTGTGTCTTCAGTTTTGTGTAAAGTACTGACTTGTTTTGTCTCAAAATCTGAATATATCACAGAACTCAAACAAGCTGAGATAAAATGACCCTCACATCAAGACTCTGCTTGCTCCAATCCAATCCATTCAAATGGTGTTTAATATGAATGCCCCAGTTCTTCCTGTTAATGAAACAGAAACTTTAAAGCTGCAAAGTCAGTACCAGGCAAGTTATAATTAGAGCTCAAAGATTTCCCAGTCAACCTGTTTCATGTGAGGGTCATTAATGGGTGTTGTAATCACACCAAGTTCCTTCATAAAGCTCCCTTTCATAATTGCAGCTAAACCCTCATTTAACCCTACAGAGCAGAAGGCACAACCTATGATAACTAGTAGAAGGCAAGGCTAGTATCATTTTCAGGTTCACCTCCTGCTCTCAAGACTAAAAGCTTTTCTCTTTTCATTTTAGCGTTTGCGAAAATTGCTCAATGAATAGGGCTTATTGTGGTTGTTGTTGTTGTTTTGTATGAACCTAATTACAAATTTAATATTTTTATAACTTTGTATTTAATCAACTTGTTATCATGATGGAAAAATATCATGATACTGACACATATTTCCTGTCTTCAGGACCAAACTGTTTGACAAGAGCAGCTAAACTGCCACAATACCTTTTGGTTGATGTTTGCATTATGTATGTATTTTTGCACCTTGTTTTAAATTATATTTTCCATGCATATTTTTGCATTTATTTTAAATAATCTTATCAATATATTATTTTAAAATATCTTAATGGGGATATAATGAATAATATATTATTCTGTTTCATATATTTTTAATCTACTTTAACAACTTTGTCTTTTAATTGAACATGTCAGTTTATTTACACTTAATGTAATTACTGATATATAATGGCTTTCTGTCTAGTATTTATTTTGTGCGTTCTTTATTCTATTTCTCTTCTATTGGTTAAAAATAATTTGTATTTCTACTTTTATCTCCTCTAGTAACTTTTAAGTCATCAATATTATATCTGTAGATATGACTGAAAGATTCTATATTCATATTCAATTCTAAAAATCTAATCTAACACAGTATTTCCATAAGTCTTGAACCTCTATATGAAACTATTCCCAGCACTTTTCATTCATTTTTATTTCATTGGTTCCATTTGACACTGTGGAAAATATGTTAAAACTTCTTGTACTACAGGAATATTGAAATGACTTGTTTCTGCTTTTGTTTATCCAAATATATCTGTATTTGTCTCCATATTTCAATAACCTTTATAGTTCGCTATTATTTTGACTTCTTATCTTTGTTGGTTTGAATAAAATTAGTGTATTAGTCAGGGTTCTCTAGAGAAACAGGACCAATAGGAGATATCTGTAAATATGATATTTACAGGAGGGTCTTATGCAACCTTGGGGATGCAAGAATCCAAAATCTGGCAGGCTGTGAGGCCGGCAACTCAGATAAAGGGTCTTGATGAACAAAAAAGGAGAAGAGAAAATTTCTATCTCTTGTTCAGCCAGGTGGCTCCAGGGGAATTTGTCAGCTCTGACCTTTATCAGAGTTCTTGGCTTGCTGTCTGTTCTATGGAATTTGGACTTGTGCATCCCCACAGTCACATGAGACTATTCTTTTAATACCCTGAATAATACAGGGGACATTTTGGAATCCTGTACTTTATGCATGATTTTCTGTAAACCCACAACTTCTCTGAAAACAAAATACAACGTGATTCTACTTCATACCCACTAGGATGCCTTAAAAAAAAAAACCAGAAAATAAGTTTCTGAGACAATGTGGGAGTAACTGGATCTCATTTACATTACTGTGGGAATTAAAACATGGAAGGTATTTTGGAGGCTCTTCAATAAATTTAAAATAGAATTACCATAAGGCCTAACAATTCCACACCTGGGAATATAACCCCCAAATTAAAAAAATGGTGATCAAGTGAAAAATTTTACATGAATATTTATAGCAGTATTTATTTTTAAAAATAGCCAAAAATGGAGACAATGCAACTATATATCAATTCATGAATGTATAAAGAATCATGGTATATCTAAGCAATGGAGGCTGTGAAGAAACAGAAGGACTGATAGAATACTAGTGGAAATGGGAAATGGTGCAGCTCCTGTGAAAAGCACTTTGGCAGTTCCTCAATAAGTTAAGCATGGAATTTGTATGTGACCCAACAATTCCATTCCTAGATATATGCCCTAAAGAATTGAAAACACATGTTCTAACAAAAACTGCACACAAATTTCAAAGCAGCATTTTTCATAGTAGCTAAAAGTTGCAATCAGCTCAAATGTTCACCAACTGAAATACGGATGAGCAAAATGTGGTATATCTATACACTACAATATTACTCATCCATACAAATTGTGAAGTGCCAATATATATTACAATGTGGATTAACAAAAGATATGCTAAGTGAAAGAAGCAGGACACACGATGCCAAATATTGTATGCTTCCATTAATTTGAACTATCCAGAATTGGTCAAACAGTATTGATCAAAAGATTAATGGTTGCCAGGGATTGAGTTTTATGGTGGAATAAAGACTGTCTGTTTAATGGCTATAGATGCATTTTGATATAGGGTTTTGGTGGTGGTTGGACAACACTGCGATGTGCTAAATGCCATTAATTTTATAGTTTTATAATTAGTAAAATGCCAAATTTTATGTTGCATGTGTTTTCCCAATATGCAATTAAAATGAAGGGATAAGAGAAAGAAAAAATAAATGAAAGAAAAATTATTTAAAAGAGATTGTCTTGTGAAAATTTCAAATAAAAGTTCTGTATTTGAAAATATACATAAATTATAATCAGTAATTAAATAGACAGGTTTAATTGTAATATATGGATTAGTAAACTAGAATATAGATTAGTAGAAAATATCCAGATTGCATCAAGAAAGAAAATAATATGGAAAATACAGAAAGATCAGAAGACATATAGGTGGAATGATGAAAAAGTAAAAATAAAAATACATGTAATTATAGTCCCCAAAGAAAAAAGAGAAAGTGTGAGAGAAAAAACTTGAAGAAATATTTTCCAAATTTTTACTGAACTTGATAAAAAGCACAAAGTTTTAGATGCAAGAAACTCCGTGAGCTCCAAATTGGATATGAATAAACAAAACCATACTTAAGCTCATCATAATCAACTTTCTTAAGAAAGAAAACATAGGGAATACTCTTAAAAAGAGTCAGAGAAACATGGCACATTACATGCAAAGAGCCACTTAAGTCTTACAGCTGAATTCTCCACGAAATTGTAATCAGAAGCCATCTACAAAGTATTGATAAAGACTTCCCACCTATAAATTTACAAGCACTCAAATTACCATTAAAATGACAGTAAAGTATAACATTTTGAGAAAAATGAGAGAATCTATCATTAGATGTTCGCTAAGAGTCAAAAGGAAAATCATCCTGATTGAATTATGGAAACTCAGGAAACATTATAATTAATGTATTGCCTACATTGCACCATGTAATTTTGTGACTTTTAAAAAAAATTCCATTTCATTTCTGATGAGGTTATGTATAAAGATATTTCTACTTGGTAACAATAGAGCCATGATATTATAGTTTATATAGCTTTTCATTACCATTGACTTTTCTTTCAGGAATAGTATTCCATGATCTAATTACACCTCTCTTCTTCCTCCTCCCACTAGGGAAAATATCTCTCCAAAGGGAGGCCAAATTAGTTTTCTTTTTCTTAGAATAAGAAGGTATTTACAATAATGATGAAAATTACAGTGAACTTTCACTATTTTTAGTGACTGTTCACTTCTTCCCTAATATATTTCTCTTTTAATAATGAAGGAAAGCTCAAGGAAGAAAGACAATCATAATATGGAGAATTCTGTTTAGTTGAGGGAATAATACCATTGAGACTATTAATTCTAAGACACTAATTTAAAGGGATATATATTTTAAAAATTATCACATTACACACATAGGAAACAAAAATCTCCTTCAGGTAGGAAAAGTGAATATGATGGGCTAGAGGGAATATCAAAACACAGCAATTTTCTTGGTATTCCCATCTCCAAATAGCAGCACTTGATTGTAAAGAACCATAAAACTCCATTTTAAGTCATTTTATCTGCTCTTCGAGCAGTGAGAATTATTTGAAAGATGGAAATTAAAGACATATTTTAAGGACAGTAATTTGTTGAGGGTGGGATTTATTAGACTAGATCACGTGAGAGAAAATGAGCATGAAGTAGGCTGGTGTTTTAATTTGCTAAACCTACTGGCATGCAAAATACCAGGAATGGGTTGGATTTTACAATGGGGATTTATTACCTTACAAATTTATAGCTCTTAAACTGTGAAAATGTTCAAATTAAGGAAAAACAAGAAGTTACTGCTCTCTCCTGGGTTTCATTTATTTCAATTTCTGGATTCAGTGGCTTTTTCTATTAGCTTCTTTGGGTCCTCTCTAGCTTCTCTGGAGTTTCCTTCTCTGAGCTCTAAGGGCTTTTTCTGTCTTTATTCTCTCATAAAGGATTTCAGTAAAAGGAATAAGGCAAACCTTTAATGGGATGAGTCACATTTCAATTGAAAAAACCTAACCAAAAGATCCCACCCAAATAGGTCTGAACCCACAGGAATGGATCAAAAAAACATGGCCTACTCTGGGGTACATTAGCATTAACTACCATAGCTAATTATGTTAAAAGCTAAAAAATGAGTGTAAAATTTATGATTTCAGGGTACTCCCTCATTTTTCTGTGTTGAATTATTTATTCGTTCAACAAATATCAGTTAACACCATGTTGCAGGTATGGTGTTAATGTTAGGGGTTGGATGAGAACAAACCACACAGTTGTGTACCTGTGAGTCTAGCAACTCTGAGATCAATACATCTGGTCATGGAGCTCCTGCCATTTCTACAGTTTAGAATTAATTGTCTCCTCAACATGAAGTGTTTTAGGAAACATGAGCCTACTGTGACTCAAGCAGTTTGATAGGGATATTTAAAATTGAAATATTCAGACAAAGCTTTTGCTGAGCTAAGTTGTGGATTTATAGAGTGGGATAGTTTATTAGTTTTCTAAATAAATTTAGATGCAGTATGGAGAGATCCCACAGCTAGATAGCAGAATTGTAGATAAGTGTGCCTTTAATACAACTGTTACATCCAGCCACTCTATATGTGTTCATTCAGTCAATCCATGTGTTTGAAATGTCTTTTATATTAGACACCCTTTTGGGGGGAAAATGGTTTAAGCAACAGGAAAAATAAACAATTATTTAATTCATTATTTTCAACTAAATGTGTCAGAGCATCTGAGGCTTTTATTTACACAGAACACAAAGGAGGTTACAAAAGAGGTTATATTTTTTACAAAATCTAATTTATCTTCATTTCTTGAATCACTTCTCCAAATGGTTGTGAATAAATTAAGTGCTTTACACCTATCTTGTAGACACAAAAGGGACTTGCAAATATAGAACATCTCCACCAATCTGCATTAGATCTACACGCCTAGTTCCTCTCCCTGTTAAGCCTTCAGATCCTGGCATCCTGATGGCCCTGTGCATTTAATTCACCATAGGCAGAGCAGTTGGAAACAAATGCTTTGTGAGGTTAAGGGAGCTATTGTAGAAATGTGATGGATAAAAGCTATTGTGTGATTTCATTGGGCTTCCAAGCTCCCTGACAACTTCATTTATGGTATTAGGGCTACTGGCATTAGTACTAGTAACAATATTAATACTTACCTTAGCATCAGCTATTGCTGTCATTATTGAGTGATGGGGACTGGCCACCATGTCCAAACTGAAGTGGGAATTCTAGAGAATTCCTTGATTTAAAACTCACATTGTGAGGGGAGGGAAGGACTCAGTGTTCATTCCCTCATTTACTCTAATCATTCAGTGAGGCAGATGCTCTCATGTTCTCAGTTTTAGTTGAAATAAATAAGACTTAAAGGGTTTAAAGTCTTCCTTCTTCATATAACCCATAAGAGGTCGACCTCCAGGTCTCTTTGGTACTCCTCTCCAGATTTCTGACCAATGTGTTGTGCAGCCTCTCTGAGATTTGATGTCATGATTACATATCAGTTCAAAACCAATTTGGGAAAAACAGCTCAATGCACACAAGCATGTGTCTTACTGACAAAAAAAAAAAATGGCTAGGAAAGTCATGTACATATGAAAGATCCAAAAATAAAGTTTCTTATTTTCTTTCTCAGGTGAAAACTCTAAGATTGAGTTTTTTTTTTCAGAAAAGACAACTTCAGAGGATCAAGCATCAAGTTTTGATTTCATCCTACTCCATAAAGATGAAATCAGGACTTGATGCCATGGCCTATGACTGATATTCTACATTTGAAGACTTCTACTTACTAAACGCTCATGAACTATAGGATCTACCATCTTCTCTTGCCTAGATGCTGGCTGCTGGGAATTCTTGATGGCCTTTTGCCTACCTAACTACCATGAACTTTCCCTTTATCCTGAATATCTTGTGGAGGCACCTACCCTGCTGAAATTCTCCTGTGATGATATCTCTCTCTCTCCAAGATACTCATGTACCTGTGCTGTGTCCACATACTCCTTATCCCCATCATGGCCATCTCCAGCTCATATACCTTCAGGACTGCAGGAAGACCTTTGCCACCTGCTTCTCCCACATGATTGTGGTCCTGCTCTTTTCTGGAGCTGCCATCTACAACTACATGCTCCTAGTTCCTATCACACAGTGGAGCCAGGGCATCATGATAAGGTCTGCCTTTTACACCATTGTCACTCCTGTGCTGTGCCCCCTCATTTACAGCCTTGGGAACAAAGATGTCAGAGGGGCTTTGAGGAGTATAATGCAATCGGGGATGAGCATAAGAAAAGTTGCAAATGGGAAAACATGGGAATGATCATCTCCCTTCTTCTGCTTCCTTTTCTCCTCCACTCCCTATCTGTCCTCTAATTCTGCCCCCTCTTTCATGGTCCCTAACACAGGGTCTTCTCTTATGTACCCTCTGTCATGCAAATGGTAATTCTCTTCCATGCTGCTAACTCAAAGAATTTTATTTCTTTATATTTAAGTTTGTTGGAGTCCTTTTATCTCTGATGCAATAGGTGACATAAGGAAAACCAAACAAACTATCCTCATTTTATCTCCCATACCAAGTTCATTGATCATTTAGATAAGAGTCTTGGGGAGTCAACTCTTTATTCTCTTAATTCTAAATGTGACTCACTGCAAAGACCCTGGATCCTAGCAAAACACTGCAGGGAATGTTGGCTCTTCCTTCACTTTGCAATATGACTTAAAACATAGTTCACAAGGGTCATCATAGCATTCTAAAATCTACTGCTATATCTTTAGTAAATGCATCTGAAAACTTTGTTTTTCCAAATGTTGAAATTGAGATTCAAAGAGTAAGTACCAATGTTTTCAATACTGTTTGGCCATCATAACTATCTGAAACAAATACCAATCCACACTTAGTTTTAAGAGAATTAATAGATTTATCTAATTTCAAATGTCATTTGATTGCAATTAAGACTATTTACATTCTTTATACTTTAACTGAAACATGATTTTTTTTTTTCACATGAGCAGGCACTGGGAATCGAACCTGCATCTCCAGCATGGAAGGTGAGAACTCTGCCACTGAGCCACCATTGCCCACCCTTAAAATATAAATTTATTCAAGGAGGTAAAGAGTTTTCCTTCTGAAACTAGGAACAACAATAAAATGTTTTTGTATGTCATATCAGTCTTTATTTCCCCAAATGTTTATCATGCTACAAAAAGAATTTCACATATCTACTGGTTGCAGTTGTTCTTATGAACAAAATAAGCCATATGTGTAATGGATACAAGAAATTAGGAAAGAAAGATGATTGCTCTAGAACATATGCAAGGTGATTTGGGTTCCCAAGTTGTTAAAGTTACTACATTACCTTATTTTTAATTTGGGCATGGAACCCAGGGGTTTCCCAGCCTACTGCATTTTGAACAGACTGAGAAGTAGAAACTTCACATGGCATGTGAGCTGAATACTTTTTGCTTCTCAAACTTAGCATTATTATTGTATTTCATGAAATGAATTTTTCTGAATTTAGAAGTAATGTTCTCCAACCAGACAAAAATGTAACATCTGAAAAATAAGAGGTGCTTGTGTAATGCTGGGTGTTTTAGTTTCAAGCTGCTGGAATCTGATATACCAGATTTGGAATACCATTTAAAAAGGGGAATTTAGTAGGTTACAAGTTTATAGTTCTAAGGCTATGGAAATGTACAAACTAAAGCATTCAGGGAAATATACCTTTATTTAAGAAAGGCTGATGCATCTGGAATATCTCTGTCAGGTGGGAAGGCATGCTGCTCCCTTGCTGGTCCCTTGCTCCTAGGCTCCGTTGCTTTCAACCTCTGTTCCTGTGGGGGTTCTTCATTTACTTCTCTGATACTGGCCTTCATTTTTTGGCTTCCTTTGGCTCTCGCCAGGTTCTGGCTTGCTTATGGTCTCATGACAACATCTGCTGGGCTTCAAAAGCCTCTCCAAACATCCATGTTTCTTTTCTCCAAGTGTTGGCATCTCAGATCTATTCTGAAATTTCTGTCAGCTCTGTCATTTCTGGCTCTCTCCTAAATGTTTCTTCTTTTAAGGGATTCCAGTAAACTAAGCAAGACCCACCTGGAGTGGGTGGAGTCACATCTCCATCTAATCAAAAGGACACACCTACAATTAGGTGTGCCACATCTTCATGGAGACAATGCAATCAAAAGTTTCTGCCTTATCATATTGAAAAAGAATTAAAAGAAATAGCTGCTTCCACAAGATTGGATCAGGATTAAAACAAGACTTTTGTGGGGTACATAATACCTTCAAACCAGCACACTGGGGAAGACTAATTTTAGAAATCAGTGTAATTAAAGAAAAGAAATGGCAGTATTGAAACTGCTCAAGTGGCCATTATAAATGAAAGACTAATTAAGGAATGCCATTTTTACTTATTATTATATTATGTCTTATGTCATGTGCAATAGGTTTTTTTTTCCAGAAATGAGTGTGTTTCTTATGGATTTGTCACTATGAAGAACACTGTGAAAAGGAAAACAAAAACCTTGTATTTGCAATTACCAGTACATAAAGGGACTGTTTTAATTAGGTGGAATGAGTTTAAGGGAATTGGAGTTAAAATCAACAAGCTTGGATTTCATTCCTGGATCTGTTCACATAAATCTAAAGAGCTATGTAATAGTTGTAAGTTTGCCTAAGCATGCAGAATTTTGTTTACATACCTCTAAGATAGGGAAAACAAATTTGAGGATTTTGTGAGGCGGTATATTCAGATATCCCATAGTACCTGCTCCAACCTGAGAGTTCCCTTCCCTCCTCTGTACCATTCTACTCTTCTTGTATTTCATCCCAAGATGTGAGCTTTGAAGGCATGGAAGAATGGGGTGATTCCACACAGTAGAGAAATTGTGGGCTAAATCTTAGATTTGCTTGCATTTCCCATGACCAAACTATTTCATTACACGTTGACCTTGATTTCTCTATCATTAAAATAGATGTAGCAGGGTGGGCCATGATGGCTCAGCAGGCAGAGTTCTTGCCTGCCATGCCAGAGACCCGGGTTCAATTCCTGGTGCTTACCCATGCAAAAAAAAAAAAATAGAAGTAGCAAAATAAATATTACCAGTGAACTTTGAATATTACATGAGTTTAGTACGTATGAGGTGCTCATCCCAGTGCCCTGTTCCTTGAAGAGATAATATTAAACCCTCTCACCTTTTCCCAGGTGTGAAGGGTCTTGCCCATGACTCTGCTTCTTACTTTTGCTCTTGTACTTCATTTTGCACCAAGGAACCATTCTAGTACCTTTTACAGGTAGGGGCTTGGGTGCCTGTTGAGTGAGTGAACTGAGTTTCTGGACTTTATTTTCCAATTAGACAGCTTTACCTCAGTATTTCATTGGATTGGAAAATCATACACAACAAACATATTTGATCTTTTTATCACAAACTTATTGCTTGCCCAATATTCTTTGATTTAATGTAAGTGTTTTTGACCAATCAAACTGCCTTAAGACATGAATTATCCTAGACTCCTGGAGCATTTAATGATTTATTCATCCTCTTTAGAATATGTCCTGTGTAACAGGTATTGTGTGGTTCATGGGAATACTGCAATGAAGAGAACATGGACCCTTATGCCAAGAGGTTTATTTGATGGTGTATAGAGAATTCTGTACATAAGAGGACCCAGTTCAGAAGAGCTCTTGGGGATGCACCCAAAGAACCATTATGTAGAGGGGAACCCCAACTCTCAGCAATGATCCTAAAGGCGTCCTGGAAGAGAACTAATTAGCCATGTAAAGAGACAAAGGGCATTCATTTCACAGAAAGATGAGACGTGGCTAGATATGAAATAAGTGGATGGAAAAAATACATGGATGGAAAAAAAAATAAGTGGGTGGAAATTTCAGAAGTTTCAGTACCAATTGAGTATGACTAGAGCCTTCAAACAACAGGGTTGATGCAAGCAGGTGTCAGATAAAAAATGGGGAAGTTGTTTGCAGGAGTCAGGACATTAAGGACATACTATGCCAGGCTAATATGTTTGGCCTTTTCCTATAGGAAAGGGGGAGTCACTGAAATATCTTAATCAACCAAAATTTTACATATGTTTTATAATGTGTATTCTAGATTTAGGGTAACTGGAGGAGGCAAGAAAAGTGGCAAATATATTTAAAAGGAAGTTGTTTTACATTTCCAAGGGAGAGGTAATGGTGATAGCCTACATTCAATAAATAATCATTTTGAAAGGCTCCTAAAAGAAATACCTGAAATTGCCTCATCCCTTCCAGCTTTTCCAACTACAATCTTAATTAAAATATAATGTTTCATCCAGGGTTAAAGCAAAATATCCTTACTTATGGATAGTCTTCTATTTCCTTCCAATTCAGTGCATACATTCCAAAATAATATTATATTGTGAAAAAATAACTTTGGGAAGGGTGTACAGACTTTTAGGGGCAGTTTACATACAGAACATCAGTGCCCATTCCCCAGGCCCAGGAGTACAAAACTAGTGCTCAATTGTCCATCTTTTTTTCCAGCTCCTGTCTCTTCCTTCCCCCAGAGGTACCACAATCCTGGCTTTTATAGAAACCATTGTTTTGGTTTTGGTTATAAATTTACTATCTGTTTATAGATTTTTTTTATACATGATAGGTTCATATTGTGTACATTTTTTAGGAGTTGCTTTTATTATTTGTCATTATGATATTTATACATTTCCTCCATGTTAAAATATCATGGTTTTATTAATTTTCTTTTCTGTGTGAAAATTGTTTGCCTATGCCATAATTTATTTATGCACTGTACTCTTGATTAATATATATTTTGTTTTACACTTTTTTGTACATGTGCTCTGATGGTACAAATTTATAAATATTCTAGAATCAATAAATTTATCTCAGATCATTTGTATCCTGTTATTATCCACTTAATTTCCCAGTATCTCTTTTGAGGTCACCTTTTTCATTTCTGATAATGGATATTTGTGCCTTCTTTCTTATTTCTTGGACAATTTCAACAGAGGTTTAACAAAATTATTATTTTCAAAGAAATGTAAACTGGCTTTGCTGGTTCTTCCTACTATGTATTTTGATTCTTCTACCTTTTTAGTTTTCAATTGCTGTTCTTTATATTTTTAAGGGAATGCTTAATAGATTAATTTTGCCTTATTTTTATATTCTATGATGTGTATTTAAGACTTTTAAGTTTCCCTTTAAGTGGTACCTTAATAGTATCCTACAGGTTTTTGATAAGTAGATTTTTTATTGTGACCCATGTCCTATTTAGAATAATATTCATATATATAATATAATACATTTTTATGTACATTTTAATTGAATTCTAAAATTCCAACATTTTGGATCCCTTGTAGTGATTGATTTTTATAATGTTCCTCTGTATTGGGGGTCATTTTCATATACATTAGGAATTGTGCTGTTCAAATGTTGTTAATTTTCATTTATTTTTTCTAACAGTTATAGCAAAGGGAATGTAATATAATCTCCCACCTATTTTTCTTATAGGTAGTTGTTTTTAATTTTATACATTTTGAGGCCATCTTCATAAGTGCATGACATTTAAAAATATATATTGAATATTTGCTTATTTTGAAATTACCTCATCTTTAGACATGCTGTTTACTTCAATGTCTGCTTTGTTTGATGGATGAACTTTCCTTGTGTTAGGCTTTGTATGGGATACCTTTTCTACATTTTTTTTACTTCAGATTTCTTTAAGTTTTATATGTGTCTCTTGGCAAACAACTTATAATTGAGTTTGGGTTTGTTTCTCAATCAGAAATCTTTGATTTTGAAGAGGAGGACTCAGTACATTTCAGTCACTCTAATATTGATGCATGTTATAATGACTACCTCTTCTGTATTTGTTGTAACTAGTCTTCATTTATCTGTTCTTTGTTGTACTTTTATGTATTGACTCAGAAGTGAATTGTTACCAGCACATTTTTCTTCATGGGCTTATTATTTATAAACTCCTTTTCTAGTCATTGATTCGTCATCCTGTAAATGAAAAATGCATATATAACTATCAATGTCTAAATAATAACATCTCCACCCTGCTCCCAGATAACGCTAAGACTTTAAAACACCTTTAACTCCATGTTTCTCCTTCCAAGTCATATGCTATTGCTGTGGGCTACTTTAAATATGACTCATTTAATACAAATTCATTAGATATAAGTATTCCCACTTTTATAGAAAACATTTGTTTCACTTTTCCCACATATTTATTACTGTCCACATTTTTAATCCCTCTAACTCAATGTATCCTTTGCCCTTGAAATGTACTTTCACGGTTTAAGCATTTTAGGTTGGAAGATATTTATAGTTGTTTTTATTTTGATCCAGGATTGAATTAAGTACATCACATTGTGTTTATTTTCTGTTACTTTTGTCTCCTTTATTTGGAATAGCTCTCCAACGTCTTACTGTATTGAAATTATAAATCAAGGAGTTAATTTACAAAGAAATAGAAATCCATTTCTCCTCCAATGATTTAAAATATCACCATTATCATATACTAATTGTTATTGTGCTCATTTCTGGACTTTTTTTCTGTTACTTTTTTTATTATAAAGACTTCGTAGTTTATTTAAATCTCTGGAAATTCTATTGCACAATATGGCTGCTGGTTTTCAAGGTTTTCTTTTGCGTATTAATTTTGAATTTTGAATTTGATGATTTTGATTTTTCATTTCAAAGAACAAAAGATGTCATTCCATGAATTTCAACTCTATGCTTGCACCCTTCAGGGTTATTTTGAAATTTTCCTCATAAAAGTTTGTACATTTCTGGTTAAGTTTAATTCCTGTATCATTTTGTGGTTTTAAATGGTATTAGAGATTTTTCTCTTTTATATATTCTATTTAGTTATTTTGTGTACATGAAGATAGAGATTTTACTGTTGTGATTTGGTATCTTGACCCTTTATTATTACTTTTGTAGTTATTTATTTTAAAGGGAAGCACATGATAACAATACTCAGTATCATTCTTGAATATGAAATGTTAAAGGAACTCTCATTAAAAACTCTTTCATTGCTCCTGGCAGTGTGAAATGTTCAGACTCTGGGGAAGACAGATTGGCAGTTCCTCAGAAAGCTATTGAACTACCATTTGACCCTGTAATCTCATTACTAGGTATATATCCCAAAGTATTGAAAGAAGGACTCAAAGAGATATTTACACACTGATGTTCACAGCAAAATTATTCACAATTGCCAAAAGATGGAAGCAATTGATAGGTTTCTTGACCAGGAAGGAGGAGAAGAAATCAACTCGATTTAAGGAGCTTTATTGTGAGGAGGGTGGGCTGACAATATGGCAACAGTCTCAAACAGGTGAAGAGGTACATCTTACATAGAATGGTTGGTGAGGTTAGGGAAAGGGAGATGGATTTTCATTATCTCACTGGGGAGTGAGAAATTGACAGGTTAATTGGGGAGTTATCACAAGTTTGTAGCTGGGGGAGGGGACCCATAACTGCCAGAGGGCAGATGTTGGATAAGGGAATTATGGCAGGAATGCAGCTGCCAGAGGGGATGCAAGGACACTCCTGTGACTGTGATGAGGGCTGGGGTAGGTTTGGTTTTGCAGGGCCCCCCTTGAAGTTAGGAGTGGGATGTTTCCTGGAATGCTTGCTATGGGTTGGTTACTTCAGGGGGAATGGGTTCAGCATAACAGCAACCCAAATGTCCATCAACTGATGAATAGATAAGCAAAATGCATTATATACATTTAATAGATTATTCAAAATATAAATGAATGAATTCCTGGTTTATGTGACAATGTAAATGAGCCTTTTGGACATTGTGTTGCGTGAAATAAACCAGACACAAAAGAACCAAGATTATATGATCCTATTGTTTTGAAATAATCAGAATAAGCAAACTCATTGAGTCAGGGTCTAGAATATAGATTACCAGGGGCTGAGGTATGGATAGGGAATGGGAAGTTAGGCTGAAATGTACAGCTTTCCAAAGGGAAAATGTTAGTTTGTATATATATGGTAACAGAATAAATATTTCTTAAAAACTCAGACAACTACACTGAGGTAGCTCAAAGGTTTAACCTCAATATTGTTGCTGTATAACTAATGGATTTATGTGTATCACTTTGTGCATTTGTGTGTATCACTTTATGAATTTATGTACTCTCAAAAATAGGTAAAAAGCATGCATTCTAAAAGGGAGTGAAACAGCATGTCTGCTGCGTCTGCAGGTCCAGGGCTGCCTGCATTTCAGACAAAAGAAATCAGCAAAGGACCAGACACCAAATTCTGCCATGCGAGTTCTGTTTCTGTAATTCTCCAGAGTTTACAGCCTGTTCCCATAGTAACTCCTGCTCTGCTTGCTAGCCTGTATAATCTGGAGATAAAGAACGTTTGAGGCTCAGAGTGCAGGAGTCCTCTGAGTCTGCCATGGCAATAAAAGTTTTGTCCACTTCTCAGAGGCTCCAGTGTTCAGAGTCTTTCCTACTTCACCACTATACTACACAGTGTACCCTAAGTTAAACCATGGATTATACTTAATAGTACAATTATAAAAATATGCTATCATGAATTGTAACAAATGTTTCACATTAATGCAATATGTTGGTGGTGGTGTGTTGTATCATAGTCCTGTATTTGTGCATGATTGTTCTGTAATCCTAATAAATAAACACATAAAACCTTGAAAAGTGAAGGATGTTCTTCCTCAAAAGTAAAAGATATAGTTTGTAGAGTACAGTGCACAGTGCATATATAATGAATTGTTGCTCCCTAATTTATTCTCTGTAAATCTTCCCTGCTTGTGTTTTCACAACATAAATCCTATCATGCCTTTTCTCTCTCTCAATCCTCACCTTTATCTCAGAGTGTGATTTACTGAGACTACAACCGCAGAAGATTTTAGGCCCCTCAATTCTTGGGGACTTTGTGAGTACTAGCAGTTGCTGAGCTAGTATGAATCTATCATACTCACAAAAGCTGCCATTTATAACATATAAGCACTTCTACATCTATGAGAAAAGGAACAATGTGTAAAGTTAGTAAACATTTCACAGAAGCAGTACTATATGTGGGTAAGAGTTGTGAGTAGTCAAATAAATATGCTAGCAATCAAGAATGCAAGTTAAACAAGGATGGAAACACAATTTCATTGCTGGTGCAAGTGAAGTTTGGTGTTGTAGTACAAGTTACAGAAACTTTTGGAAAAGCAATTCAAAGTTGTGTGTTAAGACATGTGAAAGATTTTTTTTTATAGCAGTCTGGCAAGTTGTATTTGGACAAATTATATTCAAAGAATAATTTCTAAGTAAGTATTTTGTTTCAGCTTATATAAATTTTCAGCCTATAAATTATAAATCAATTTAGAATTTAGAAATTTGAACAAAAGATAGTATTCAATATTGGGCAATTTTAATGATGGTATAATTAATTTGATAGCTATTAAACACATTGGTCAGAGTCCATTTATATTAAAGCACTTTAGATATTTCAAACAGGCTTTTAATACAGGAGGCAGTTTAATAGAGGTTATTGCAATGCAGGTGGTAATTCTACACAGGTGGATGTGTGGAGAAGCAAGGGAGGGGGTGTGGTTACATATGGAGCAGAAAGCCCTTAACACTGGATGTCTTCATGACTCTTAACTGCTGAATTTATGGAGATGCTTGTGCCCCAGGGCTGCTGGTTGAACCCACTCTTGCTGATTCAGTCACCAAAAATGGGCATGCTCACCTATGAAGTTGAAACTACCTTTAGGATGCTGGGGCCCTAAAGTCATCCACAACTGTCTTTGGCATTTGCCAGAACAGGAAATAAGCAGCAATTTGTTTCTTCCTTCCATCCTCCAGTGTCTCCTCACCACCAATGTCCTCCACCATTCTCTCCACCCCCAACCTGCACAAGCCCTGTCCTACACCCCATGCCCAACCTTACAGGAAACCAGTTGACAGCAGAGTCAGATAGGGAAAAGCCATAGGCAGGCTGAAACCCTGGTGGTTCAGAAGAACAAAGAGCAGGCAAGTAAGAAACTAACAAAGAAAAGACATCACAGGACAAAGGCTGTCATGAAAATCCATTCAGTTTCTCAGAAAGTTTTTAACACAGCAGGAACATGATAGGCAATAGTTAAAGAACAGGATTCTAGCGAAAGAGTTCAGAAGAGTTTGCTTGCAAGTTCAAAGACAGTGAATGGTTGCTTCCATCCTGTCCTCTCTCGTATCCCAAAAGCCTGAGACATGGTATGTACTCCATAAACATATGTAGTTGAAAGGCAAGATAAGACTTTTAAAGAGTGCTTTTGCTGGGGGATAATGTTAAGGCTGATTTAAAAATTTTCTGTATACAAATTTGCTTTCAGATATTTTTATAGTTAACATTCAAAATGAGAACAAACACATTAAAATTAAATCCAAAACGCAGCAACATAGATTTCAGTGAGTCATGAGGAGAAAGACAATGAGTAACCTAATGAAGAATGACAGAAAAAAAGATGTGAAGGAGGTGACCAAATCCTGGTTCAGCCACAGCACTTATGTTGGCTTTGATTAGTTAATTGAACTTTGAGATTCAGGATCTGCAGCTTTGAAAGATAAGAGCAATAACAATGTCTCACAAAATTTTCTTGAAAATTAAATGGTACTAAATTTAAAAAATTTTGTAAAGTGAAAAATACCATATAAACTAACTCACATTTTTCATAGATATGGTTTTATTGATGATGGTGAGGTTTGAGAATATTATTACTATTGGCTAAGATTTCAAAATACATGGAGTTTAAAAATAGACATATGAAGAAAACAGAAAAATTGCAATGAATGTATTAATGCTTTAGCTCTTTTAATTGTATTCTGCTCCAAACTCCCAGAGGGGCTTTATCAACAGAAAAACTTCATCCACTCCCCTAATGGGTAGAGAGGATTTCAGGTGATGTCATTTATCTCCTCCCTATAATATTAACAGCAGCCACAATTTGTTTCCTGTCTGCAGGAGTCTGCTGCAGCATCTAATGGTGGCTTCAAGCAGACAGTAGATAGATCTGCAGGAGCAGAAGGATAACCAATGTCCTGGAGACATCTGAGCTGACAAACCCTGAGCCTTCTTGACAATAACATTTCAGTTTTTCCTCTATCATGTATTTTTATGGAGAAGAACAAATGTAGCTTTACTTTGGATCTCTTTTAATAACACTCATTTACTGCCACATAATATGAAATGTTTTTGATTTCTAATTATTTAATGAAAAAAGGTATATATCCCTATAATATTTTTGGACATGTTTTTTGGCCTGAGACTAAAATTTTGCTGAGGTTTTCCAGATTTTTATTTGAATAGGGATTATTTTTTATAGTAAATAAGTGTGTGGATCATATTTATACTCCCCTGATGGAATAGACTGTGAGAGGCTTAAATGCCTAGTTGAAGAGATGGACCTGTGTCCCTGAGAGAGCCAAGGCAGAGTTACCGGCTCAGGGTCCCACACCTGAGCTGGGACTCAAGTCCTCCCTCAGCTAAGTGAGTAACTTCAGGAAGTTACCCTGAGAACCTGCATTTTCTAATTGGCAACAGGAGAACATATGGTAAAGGTAAATTTATCAGAGGCTCTTGGGGAATATTAAGTGTGATTAAACACTAGAAAGATTCTTGAGATGCAGCAAATTCCAAATAAAGCCTCAACACTATTCCACTACCACAACTGATGATCCACTACATTAAACAGGCACTAAACTTTTGGCATTAAACTCAAACAATCGAGTTGAGAAGAGGAAGGGTGATCAACAAGGCCAGTTGCTCCGTGTGGCACAGGCAGCATCCTCTCCACTGTCTGGTGTCTTGGTGGACCCGTCAACATGGCTTAATGGCAGTGACCGCATTTACCAAAGTGCTGCAGAGTTTTTTCTAACACCTACCCACCTGCCTTCCTGCTTCTTTGCCTCCTCACAATTGATTCAGACATCAGACAGCTTGGAGTTCCTCATGCATGCCAGTAACTGCACATGATCTTGTTTGATTTCATCTGCATTTATAAGACTAGATCAGCAGGTATGATCCACCTTTTATCAGATTGTTTTAAATTTTTCATAGAGTTCAACTTCCATCTGCCACTGAGTGTTATATTTGTTAGAAAGGTTATACTTTGTTTATGCAAAGGGTCACAGATTTTGAGCATATTTTATTATCATATCTAATGTATTTGCTATGTTGCTTACTGCATCAAGACCCTAGAACTTGGGACTGTTAATAAATTGAACATCAATGCTAGTCTTTCAAATGATTACAAGAATGTAAATATAAGATATATATGAAACTTTAAATTCTCCCTGAAATATCTCTGCCTCATAACCATTTTCAAACTACACAGCAGGAGGAGCTAATATTTCCTTCTTTAATAGAAAATGTTGAAGAGATTTCAATTATTCTTCTTAGAATGACCAGGTATATCAATTGCTTTTATTTAGTTTGTAGCTATCCTTAGTTCTACTTTAAGTCACATTTGCATATCTTTATTTTTTGAATAGGTAGACTCTTTACTGCCTGAGATGTGATGAAGCTAAATTTAATTCTGATTCATCTTGTCACATTCGCATAATTTTATTTGTTGAATAGGTAGACTCTCTACTGCCTGAGATGTAATGAAGCTGAATTTAACTTTGATTCATCTTCAGGGTCTAATACCTAGAGAGCTGTAACTAGAAAGATAGGAAATGGAGGCAACGAATTGGAGTCAGAGTCATCACTATATTGTTCAGTTTCCCTCCATACATCTCAGCTTCTATTCCTGAAAAAATTGGTCTGGCAAACAGTAAGGCAAATGATGTTTGCAAAGACAACTAAAGCCTCATCTGCCAACAGCAGTGGCATACTGTATTTAGTATGGTAGATCATTCAATCTTCCAATTCCATACTAAATATAGAAAAATGGTAGGAAATGAATTGCAATCTGGAGAAGCATCTACAAGACAGAAACTACATGGAGTTCTCCATAAGGCTCTGTTTAACCAAGAGTCAAAAAAAATGCATGTTGTCTAGGACTGCAGAAGTGAGCAAATCCAAATACTTAAAGCTATGAATAGGATCTGAACCAGAGACCAGAAATAATGGATCTCATATCATAAGACATAACGGAATCAAATCTATGTTCCACAAAGTATTATGCTTAGTTATTAATCTCTACATTAACAGTATCTGTGAATACCCATCTATGACTGGTAATATTTATTCATTGTTATCTCATTTAACCCTTACCGCATATAAATGTCAAACTTTGTTCTTATTCCATTTTAATGTTAAGTGGACCGAGGAATTCAAGCTTTAGTAACTTGCATGGCACAGTACAGGTAAAGAGGGGGAGTTTGTTCACAGCTGCAGTCTGGCTGCAGAATCTGGCTCTATTCTTAGGTTTTCTGAGTGTTGGTTCAACTGTAAGGACTCTAAAATATGTTTGAGGTTGTATGCCACAATCCATGAAATCACAGTGCCTTACAGAGCAGGCAGATCATATTGACAAAGGGCAGTGAACCATTTGGTATGGATTTACCCCAAATAAAGTTCAGTTATTTTTTAAAATTCTTTTCACATAGGATATCCCTCCAAGCATTTTTAAGATCACAAGTGGATCCTCAATACACATATATTAATTCAAATCAGATCTACATAACAAAATCCCTAGGAATGAGGAGTATCACTTATCATTTTTTCAATGATTAATTCTCTGTGATTGCATAGGACAACAATTATTCTAATTCCCTGTACATTTAGATGTATAAAACTGTTGTCAGCAAATTTCATTACCCTGAACTTTAGCAATTTCAGTATAAAACTACAAATCCTTTCAAACCACATTTATTTATTCATTCATAAAGATATAATTTATTATCCAAAAATCAAAAGGCCCATGAGACTTTCTCCTGTTAAGCACAATTAGGTTGGTATTCATATCTGCACACACATACAGATACACACATACACACACACACACTGGCTTTTGCTGAACACACCTGTCAGAGGATTGCATCCACATAGGTGGTCCATATAACCCCAGTGTTCTCTTTGGTACTCTTAGGTGAAAGCACATGGACAATACCACGTGGTTGACCAACCACAATGGAAGCTCTGCTTTCATCCTGATGGGACTCTTCAGTCAATCCAAGCACTCAACTCTCCTTTGTGTGGTCATTTTTGTGATTTTCCTAATGGCCTTGTCTGGAAATGCCATCCTGATACTTCTGATACACTCTGATGCCCACCTCCACACACCCATGTACTTTTTCATCAGCCAGCTGTCTCTCATGGATGTGATGTACATTTCCATCACTGTGCCCAAGATGCTCATGGACCAGGTCATGGGTGTGAATAAGATTTCAGTTCCTGAATGTGGGATACAGATGTTCCTCTACTTGATGCTAGTAGGCTCAGAATTTTTCATTCTAGCTGCCATGGCCTATGACCGTTATGTGGCCATCTGCCATCCTCTCCGCTACCCTGTCCTCATGAACCACAGGGTCTGTCTCCTCCTAGCATCCAGCTCTTGGTTCTTGGGCTCGGTGGATGGCTTCATGTTCACTGTCATCACCATGTCCTTCCCCTTCTGCAGATGCCGGGAGATCCATCACTTCTTTTGTGAGGTCCCTGCCATACTGAAGCTCTCCTGCTCTGACACCTCACTTGTAGAGACACTCTTGTACCTGTGCTGTGTCTTCATGCTCCTGGTACCTGTGATAATCATTTCAAGCTCCTATACTTTTATCTTTCTCACAATCCATAGGATGAAGTCAGCAGAGGGTCAGAAGAAAGCCATTGCCACATGTTCCTCTCATATGACTGTGGTTGTTGTGTTCTATGGGGCTGCCATCTATACCTACATGCTCCCCAGCTCCTTCCACACCCCAGAAAAGGACATGGTAGTATCTTTCTTTTATACTATACTCACTCCTGTGTTGAACCCTTTAGTCTATAGTCTTAGAAATAAGGATGTTACGGGAGCTCTGAAGAAAATATTGAATATGGGACCTAACTTTCAGGTTACTGTAAAGTAGGAAATTTATGTAATAACAAACTCTTTCCCTTTACTTTACACATCAGAATTTTAAATCTTATACCAGTGCTATTCTTCAGATTTTCATACAGTCATGCCCCTTTTCCTTTCCATCCTTCTTTTTTAGAGAGTTCTTAATTTGTACTAGAAAGCTTTTCATTTTCGCACTTCTTTTCCCTTTAAAATGTATTAGGAGCTCATACTGTATAAATGTTATATTTTCTGCAACTGATAACTGCACTGTGAGTCTGTACAAAATACAAAATCAATATATTTAGAGGTAAAACTTCATGGGGTGTTCAACTGATTCTCAAATAATAGAAAAAGAGAAAGAGAGAAGAAGAAAGAGACTGCTTAAAAGTGGTTAAAATTGGGAAATTGAGTTGTACAAATGTTACCACAAATAAATTAAATCTAAACTAAAAAAAAGTATAGGTGTGGTCTTTGTACTATTCTTATTTATGCTACTGCTGTGAAATTTTGAAGTTATTTTCAGGGAAATCAGTCATCTTTCTTAATTTACCAGTAAGCTAGATAAGTATTGCATCAGGAATGCTGATTTCCCAGAAGGAAACTGCAAATTACCTGAAAAACAAGTCAGTCCCACAGCTGGCTTGGGCACTTCTCTTTTATCATAGTGTGTTTTAAAATATCGGCCACGTAGAGCAGGCCATGGTGGCTCAGCAGGCAGAGTTCTCAGCTGCCATGCAGGAGATGTGGGTTTGATTCCCGGTGCCTGCCAGGAAAAAAAAAAAAATATATATATATATATATATATCGATCATATGATTTATGTGACAAAGTTAAGAATTGGAAGCAGTAAAGCAGAACAATTGTTATAAGCATGGATTTTGCAGCCAGGCAGACCTGTTCAACACAGACCTCAGTTTGTATGTTTAAAATGAGGGTGATAATAACTACCTTATTGGGGAGGCGATTTTAATAGATAGTATTTCATTCTCTATCTTTTCCGAATGGTTATAATAAGCATTGGCCACTTATATGGCATAACAAGAATAATAATTAATAGTATAAAATTTTTATACCAGGATGGACCCATGTTTCCACCTGCCACAGCTCTTCTCAGGGTCCTGGGTAATTAAAAAATTTAGAACACACTTGGATACCAGCATATAAAGAATTTCTGAGCTCCCCAAAATATGGGTGTCAAACACCTACACAAACCTTAATTCTGATGGAAGCTTTCATGAAAAAAAGTGTTGAACTGTCTCTGCTTGATAGCCGTTTGTCATGGTGACCCACTAAAGGAAATAGGATGGAAGGAAACATTTCTGATGCTGTCTTGTTCAGTGGCCTTGGATCCTCTCTTGTGCTTTCTAAATGTATGATTAGGGACTTGATTGTACTCTATGCTAAACAGAAAACATCAGATGAGCTCAGGTTTATTTATTACATAAGGAAACACAACTTCTCCTTCTCCATCATCTACCTTTTGTCCGGGAACTACAGCAGACCTGAAGTTTTTTGGCCTGTTCAACAGCAGAGTTCTCCCAGGATGAGGGAACCAAAGGAATCCATCTGGCCCTTAGCCAGACTGACAGAAAAAACATAGAGACACTTTAAATAATTAAATCAGGAATGAGAGGGGACCATTACTACTTACCCCACAGTAATATAAAGTATCTTAAAGATTATGAATCACGTGTGCCAGCAAATTAGACAGCATGGATGCCATGGACATATCCCTAGAAACAAATGAAAAATCTACTATGACTTCAGAAGAATTAGAAGATCTCATCAGACCAATCATAAGTAAAGAGATTGAATCAGTCACCATAAACCTCCCCATAAAGAGAACCCCAGGGCTAGATGGCTTCAGATGAATTCTATCAAACATTCCAAAAGAATGAATAGTAATCATGCTCAATCTCTTCCAAAATTGAACCAAGACAGAACAATACCTAACTCATTCTATTAGGACCACATCATTCTAATACCAAAGCCGGAGAAAGATACTATAAGAAAGGGAAATTAGAGACCAATTTCAATAATGAATACGACACAGAAATGCTCAACAAAATATTTGCAAATCAAATCTAACAGCACAATAAAAGATTTAGATACTATGATCAAGTGAGTTTCATCCTAGTTATACAAGGTTCAACATAAGAAAAACAATTATTATAATACACCACATTAATGAAATAATGAAAGAAAGATGTGCCTCTAAGATCTAGAACAAGACAAGGATCCCCAAGGTCGCCACTGTGGAAGATACCTTAGCAGTTTCTCAGAAAGCTAAGTATAGAAATATCATATGAGCCAGCAATCCTCTATTAGGTATGTACCCACAAAAAATTAAAGTAGGGAAAAGAACAACATTTGCACCCTTATGGTCACAGCAGCATTATTCATAACTGCCAAATGATGGAAACAAACCAAATGCCCATCAACCTATGAATGGATAAGCAAACCATGATCTATCTATCTATCTGTCTGTCTGTCTATCTATCTATCTATCTTTCTATCTATTTATTTATCTATCTATCTATCATATATATGTATATAGAATAGAATATTATTCAGCATTAAAAAGGAATGAAGTCTTGATGCATATGATAACATGGTGAACCTTGAAGACATTATATTGGATTATTACATATTAATAAGCCAGGCACAAAAGAACAAATACTGTGTGATCTCGGTATATGAACTAAATATACTAAGCAGACTCATGGAGTTAATATCTGGCATACAGGTTACCAAAAAATAGATAGAGTATATAGAGTTCATGCTTAATTTGTGCAGAATTTTTAATGAGGTTGATTATAAAATACAGGAAATGGATAATGGGGATGGTAGTACTTTTTGGTGAGGGTAATTAACAGTGCAGAATTGTGCATGTGATTTTAGTTGACAGGGGAAGTTTAAGGTCACATATGCCATGAGAAGAAAAGCTAGAGAATGAAGCAAGAAACTACATAACTGTGAATCCTGTTGTGCGCAATTAATATGGTTAATAGTACAAATAAAAAAATGGTCTTCCATGAACTAGAACAAATGAATATCACTATTATGAGGTGTGCCAGTTTGAATTTATTGTGTACCCCAGAAAAGCCAAGTTCTTTCAGCTTCATTCAATATTTCTGTGTAGGAGTTTTTTGATTCTTTCCATGGAGATGTAACCCACACAATTGTGGATGGTACCTTTTGATAAGATGGCTTTCATGGAGATGTCTTCACCCATTCAAGATAGGGTTGCTTAATAGAGCCATTTAAGAGGGAACCATTTTGGAAAAAGCTTTAGAGCTACCAGAACTGACAGAGCCAACAGACTGGACAGAGCCCCGGGAAAGCTGTTGAAGATTCCTGGAGAGAAAACTCGTTGCCATGTGCCTTTCTAACTGAGAGAGAAACCCTGAACATCATCAGCCTTCTAGAATCAAGTATCTTTCCCTGGATGCCTTAATTTGGATATTCTTATATCTTGCCCTAATTTGGACATTTTCATGGCCTTAGAACTGTAAACCTGCAACTTAATGAATTCCCCTTTTTAAAAGCCATTCTGTTTCAGGTATATCGCATTCTGGTAGCTTTTGCAAACTAAAACACAAGGTATTAATAATATGATGGTATATGGGAAAAATAGACCTAAAGCAAAGTATTGACTATGATTAACAGTAATATTATAATATTCTTTCATCAACTGTAACAAAGGCACTACCCCAATGTTAATTATCAATAATAAGGAGGTGTAAGGAATATGAGGTTTTACTATGTGTAGCAATGAAAGTGTTCCAAAATGGATCACAGTGATGAAAGCACAACATACTCTATGATTATACTGAAAGCCACTGATTGCACATGTTGGAAGGATTCTATGGTGTGTGAGAAAAAACCTTTTTTCCAAAAAGCCTGAAGTCCTTGTTCATGCAACAATGTGGATGAATCCTGATGACATCATGTTGAATGAAATGAGCCCGACACAATGGACAAGTACTGTATGATTTCACAGATATGAAATATGTAGAATAAGCAAATTCATAGTACAATATAGGTTACTAGAAGCAAGTTTGGTAGTAGGGAATTAGGAGTTAATGCTTAATTTTTACAAAATGTCTATTTGGGTTGATTGTAAAGTTTTGGAATTGGGTGGTGGTAATAGTGGCACAACATTATGAGTGCAATTAACAGAGCACAATTATATATGTAAATGTGGTTAAAAGTTGAAATCTTAGGTTGTATTCATTTTACTAGAATAAAAATTAAAAGTTAAAACATAAGACTGTACAACACAGTGAACCCTATTGCAAATGATGGGTTATATTTAACAGAAAAATTATAAAGTTTTTTTCCACAAATTACAGCAAATATACCAAGTTAACATACAGTGTTAATAGTAGGGTAGAATAACAGAAAAGAAAATACACCTTAATATAAATTATGGACTATAGTTAATATACAATTACAATATTCTTTCATCAATTGTAACAAAGTTATCACACTAATGAAAAGAGTTAATAATATGGGGCTTGGGGTAGATGGAAATGCTGTATTTTTTACACGATCTTACTGTAAAACTACAACTTTAAAATGCAGAAAAAAAGAGAAATATATTATTTTATGGAAAGTAAAAAATGGCCTGTAGGATTCACTATAGAGTTTATTTTTCTCTTCAGTTTACTCCTTCTATTCTTGATCTTAAATGAGAGAACAAGTAGAATGAATTATCTTTTCCTCAACAACAGACTACATTTCCTATGAACTTTGAAACTGTTGTCTTCTTTTATTCTTTACCTTCCAATAGTAAAGAATAACTTTGGTGGTTAACATAAATGGAAATTCTGTTCAACACTGAAGCTCTTACTCCTTTCAAAAACACAATTTGAGTGGATTAAATATTAGAATCAAGTCAAGATCCAGGCCAGGGGTCGGCAAAATGTGGACTACTGGAGGAAGCTTTATCAAGATAAAATATACACAATAAATCTAGGAAAAGATGAAATTAGACCCTGACAGCTCAGCAGAGAAAAGGACAGTACTTTACCTGAGAGGCAATATGCCACTCTTTTTTCTACCCTCTAAGGAGTAATTAATCCTTATATCAGCAAGGAGAAAGGGCCAGGGAATAATGAAAAAAAATATCTTTTTACACAAATATAAATTATATATATATATAAATTCTGTATATGTATTTATTTTTATATAAATATAGATAATGTATATCATTAATTTCAAATCAGATCAAGAGAGCAGATGCAAATGAATTATCTCTTTCCATTCTAACCAGTTATGCACACGACTCAAATTACAGTAAATAAATATTTACAAAGACTTTAGCTGACATTCTTCATGATCCTTTACAAAATGTGCTACTATAATTCTATGACTAATTTGTAGGACACACGTCAATCAATCCTCATCCTCCAAATTCGACAGGCCGGCATCTTTAAAATCTTTCTTATCAAAATATATCTGTGCGTACTTATTTGATATGCATAAAAATGAAATTACATCAAGAATTTGTTTTAATTTCTGTTTCAATTTTTAAATTGTGAAGGATGTGGTGCGCCCGGCGCCCGCCCCCTTCTGGGTCCCTCCAGCTCTGCGAAGGTGGAGACTGCCTTCTCTGTTCACCCTCGCTCTGCCCCGCGGCTATGAGCCGGTGACCTTAAACCTGGCAGACCTGGAGGTCCTGGAGGAGTAGGGGAGAGGCCTGGAGGACGGGAACATGAGCAAGTTGAAATCATCACAGAAGGATAAATCCCATCAGCTTATTATCTTCATGCAAACTACTGAAAAAACCACTTGTAATTTGTCTGTCCCAAAATAACAGGAAGTAAGATATTGCAATAGATAACTATTTCCAAAATCCTGAACTTTGTATATGAGAGAACGTAAAAGGATCACTGGACAGAAAGAAGTTAAAGCAACTATATAATAGCTACAAAGGTCCTCAAGATGGAAATAGTACTGGAATACAAGGTAGACAGCAGTTCTGTGATGACATGGCACTCGATCCATCCAGCATTAGTGAGCTGACCACTGCATGGAAGTTCACAGCAGTGACACCTACTGGGTTCTCCAAACCGGAGTTCATGGATGGCATGACAGAATTAGGGTATGATCGCATAGAAAAGCCAAAGAGCCAATTACCAAAGATGGAACAGGATGATTTACAGATTTTTACCACTTTACTTTTAATTTTGCAAGAAATCCAGAACAAAAAGGGATTAGGTCTAGAATTTAGAGCTTTATGGAAGATTTAAATTCTTAGACATTTGGAATAAAGTTTTGTTGGAATATTGTAAATGATCAATGCCAAAAGATACTAGAAATCTTCTTTTATACTTCAATAAACAGATAGCAGATGACATGTCTAATTGTGTTGAAGAAGGCGCATGGCCTTTTCTTTTTGATGACTTTGAGGAATTTTCTTGCCCTGAAATTGCTGAGGCAAAATGTACAACAGTGTTGCACTAAAGGAAACTTCTAGAATGTACACAGTCTGTGCAATAAATACAATGAAGAATTGAAAAGTCGTGTCTGCTGCCTGGACTTAACCGAAGATCAGTCCACACAATTCAGGTTGGGGGTTGAGACAAACTTGAAGGATACATCTTAGACCATGTCATAATTCATTCTTGTAATGGGGGTTCGGGCTTGTCTTCTAGTCTGGACCACTCTAAACATTTATAATTACAACATCATGGAGTTCATCTTATATATGTGGATCATCCTAGATCATTCTCTAATAAATCTTAGAAGCTTTAGGGTGATTATTTTGAGGTTTCCATTCTCACATAGAGCATAATGCTGTCTTCATTAGAAAACAATTTGGCACAACAAGCAAGCCTATGAACATCACAAACAACTTACAAAACTCCTTAGATATATGCTAAGGCTAACTAGTATTTCAATTTACCCAGCTTATGTTACCCTGTATCCACCCTGTAGTATTCATTTATTTTTGTCCTTATTTTTTTACTCATCTGTCCATACCCTGGGTAAAGAGAGCATCAAAAACAAGATTTACACAATCACACAGTCATTGTAAATGTTCATATTTATACAATCATCTTAAGGAATCAAGGCTACTAGAATAGAGTTCAACAGTTTCATGTACTTCTCTCTAGCCATTCCAATACACCATAAGCTAAAAAGGGATATCTATATAATGCATAATAATAACCTCCAGGATAGCCTTTCATTTCTCTTTGAAATATGTCAGTCATTGAAACTTTGTTTTGCCTCATTTCTTGTTTCCCTCTTTTGGTCAAGAAGACCTTCTGAATCCCATAATGCCAGGTCCTGGTTCATCCCCAGGAGTCATGTTCCAGGTTACCAACAGGATTTGCACTCTTGGGAGTCATGTCCCATGTAGAGGAGGAGGGCAGTGAGTTCATCTGTTAAGTAGGCTTAGAAAGAGAGGTCATAGTTGAGCAACAAAAGAGATTTTCTGGGGGTGACTCTTCGGCATAATTATAAGTAAGCATAGCTTCTCCTTTACAGGAATAAGTTTCATAAGTGTAAGCCCCAAAGTAGAGGACACAGCCAATCAAACTGATTGTCTCCACTGCTTGCAAGAGGACCAGGAATTCTCCCAATGGAGTAGTTTAATATTTCCTCCTTTCTCTCCAGTCCCCCAAGAGGACTTTGTAAATACTTTTTTATTCTCCACCCAGATAATTCTGGGATACATTGGGACATCATATTAACCTGTACAAACCAATATCACTCCCTATTCAAGATACCATGTAATTATGGTATTTGAATAAACTGACCATAAACATTAATTTAGGTAATGTGTTACCATAAATATAAATTTTGCACCAAATAAACATCTTTTCCTTTGGCCTCACACAGAAGTTAAAGTTTAAAATATAGACCATTTCATATTTTACCCTGTAGTCTCTAAAATAGAAATGACTGCTGGGAGAGCTTACAATTTAGGAAACTTTACAATAGGCCCCAAACTGATGACCCCTGCTCTCAACTTCAATTCTTTGAGTTATTTAACTGAGTTATATATTATAATTAGCCCACATGAGTGAAACATGGTAATATTTGTCTTTTTATTTCTGATATTTCACTCAACATACTGCCCTCAAGTTTTACTCAGCTAGTTGCATGTGTCACAACCTCATTCCTTCTTGCAGCTGTTCAGTGGTCCATTGTATGTACACTCCACAGTTTGCACCTCCATTCCTCCATTGGTATACCCCTAGGCCATCTCTATCCATTGGAATCATGAAAACTGTATGGCCAAATGATTTTTGACAAGTGTGCCAAGCCCACTCAATTGGGCAAGGACAGTTACTTCAACAAATGGTGCCAGAAAAACTGGATATCCGTATTCAAAAGAATAAAGGTGGGACTTTACCTCACACTACACACAAAGACCAACTCAAAATGTATCAACACATAAATGTAAGAAACAGAGCTATAAAACTCCTAGAAGAAAATGTGGGGAATCATCTTTAGAATTTTGTATTGGGCAATGGTTTCTTGGACCTTCACCAAAAGCACAAGCCACAATACAAAAATATTTTATGAGACTTCATCAAACTTATAACCATTCATACATTAAAGGACTTTAAATGAATGTAAAATAATAACCTGCAAATTGGGAAAAAATATATGGAACCCATGTATCTGAAAAATAGTTTTATATCCAGCATTTATACAGAAATCCAACAACTCAATAACAAAAATTCAGATGTGATTTAAAAATGGGCAAAATATTTGAATAGAAATTTCTCTATAGAAGATCTCCAACTTGGCAAAAGCACACAAAAAGTTGTTCCATGTCATTAGCCATTAAGCAAATGAAGCAAAACAAAAACTACAAGTCTTCGACTAAATATGAAGAAATAGGAACACTCACTCATTGTTAGTGGGGGTGTACAGTGTTGTAGCCACTAAGAAAGAGGGTTTGGCAGTTTCTCATGGAGTAATCACTTATAGATATGTGCCTGTGTTGGTTTGAAGCTGTATGTAACCCAGAAAAGGCCAAATAGCTAAGTGATGAAATTCAGAAAGATGGAGCAGCCAGAAGCTTAAAGCAACAAAACCCAGAAGAGAAGGACCAGCAGATTCCAGCTATGTGCATTCCCATGTGACAGAGGTGTCCCCGATATCAGCCACCTGTCTTCAGAGTCCAGGTATCATCCTGTTGATGCCTTCGGTTGGACATTTTCACAGCCTAACTGCAAATTGTAAGCTAATAAATTCCCATTGTAAAAGCCAATCCATTTCTCGTATATTGCATTTTAGTAGCTTTAGCAAACCGAAACAATTCCCAAAGGAATTCGAACACATATTTGCACACCAATGTCCATAGCAGCATTAATCACAATTGCTAAAAGATGGAAACAACCCAAGTTCCCACTGATCAATTAATGAATATGCAAAATGTGGTATATACATACAATGAATGTTATTCAGCCATAAAAAGTACTGATGTTCTGATACATGTGATGACATGGAAGACATATTGAGTGAAATATGCCTGACACAAAAGGACAAATAAATATCATATGATACATAATAAAGAAATAATTATAATAAGCATATTCTTCAATTCAGAAACTCAGGATATAGATGTTATCAAGGCTGGGCTGTAGGTATGGAATGGGGAATTAATGCTTAAAATCCACACAGTTTAGGGTGATGTAATAGTTTTGGGGGGGGAATGTATGGTGGCGGTGTTATCACATTATTTGAATGTAATTAACAGCACTGAAATAATCTTTTGGGTTGTATATTGACTTTTTATCTATCAATGTTGCTATATACAAATAATTCTTTTATCTTGGCATTACAATTTTTATCTCACTCTGATTTTGAAAACTGGATCAAATGATAGTCTTCAATTTTCAAATTTCCAATAGAGAAAATATGAGCAGGATGCTTTGTATTATAGAAAGTGTGATTTTGAAAATTTTATAGCAAATGAGCTTTCTTTTTGATAATATATAATATATATTCTTATAGACATTTTAAGTATATAAATTATTAAACTTATTTGAAGTTACAATAGAGTAAAAAGAATTTTCTTTTCCTTCTGAACCATCATTCCCTAACATTTTTGTAGCTTTCCAATAATACATAACTTTTTCATACATAACAAAATATAACTGCCCAAAACAGAAAATTAGCCATGAAATATGGCTACTATCCAATCCTCAGAACCTATTCAAATCTTCCCAAATATTTCAGTAACATCTTTTATATAACAAAGTCCTCAAAACCAGCATAATTCATTGCCTTTATTTGTCATGATTCTTTAGTGTCCTTCCTTTGGAATTTCCACAGATTCTCTCTGTCTTTCACAACATTGTTACTTTTGATGTATGCTGTAGAATATCCCTCAATTTGGTTTTGGCAAATGTTAACTTATAATGAGATGCTGGTGATGCATTTCTGACAAGAAAGGAGGAAATGTGAATACTCATTTATTGGTGGCTGTATTCACATTTCCTCCTTTTGAGTGATGCTATTCTAGTTTGCAAGTTGTTTCAGAATGCAGTATACCAGAAATAGAATCGCTTTTAAAAAAGAGAATTTGTTACGTTGTAAGTTTACATGTTCTAAGGCTGTGAAGTTGTCCAAATTAAAGCAAACCTGTAAGAAAAGTCCAATATAAGGCATCCAGGAAAGATACCTTGGTTCAAGAAGGCTGATAATGTTCAGGGTTTCTCTCTCCATTGGAAAGGCACATGGCAAACATGGCAATTTCTACTGGGTTTCTCTTCAGGCTACTTGTTTCATGAAACTTCTCATTCATGAAGCACGTTGATTCTTTTAAAATGCAGATTTATAATCTGTTGTAATCTTACATACATATAGCATATGTAACACATATATAAAATTCTGCATTTTCATATGGATGTATACACATGTATATATTATATTTATTTTATGTCTACATATATATTGAAAGTCATGAGATCACATCTCATGCCTTAATTCCAACACCATGTGGTTCATTCTATTTTTACCCTTTCCATACTAGTAACTCCTATATCCAACACTAAGAAATATAACACTCATGATATTTAATATATTTACTTATTTATTCAATCCTTCTGTGTGTAATCATTCTCTCAGTCTACCAAACTGCAACCATTCTCTCTCACCTTCCTCTTAATGGACATTCTCTTCAACACATACAGGCTTATGTGTTTACCCTGATACGGATTCCATATTTGACCTGTTCAGGTTCTGGCACTCTATATCAAGACTCCCTGCTGTACAAATGCCCTCCGCAGCTTGTCGAGATTTTGAAATCCACACAGCAGAAAACTCATCATTACTACTGTCTTCCCAAGGTAATAATTATTATCTATGCTTCTTCTTCACTTATTCATTGAATATTTCCCTTCCCTTATCCAGAAACCTCAGTTTCTCTGGATTCTTTATCTTATGAATTGACTCTAACCCTCAATATCAAAAGGTCTCAGTCTTCAATCATTCTGAAGTTTCCACTTGGTGTAGTTTTCTGTTTATTGGACTTGAAAATGTTAAGTTGCACTCCAGAGTCCCTTAGGTTTAACGCATCATTTTCCTTGCTTTTATTATGTAGCAACAATCAAATTTCTCCCCAGTAATCAGGAACAATCCACTCCACTCAATAGATTAATTCCATCTTACCTGTTGGTTCAGTCACACAAGGAGTTGAACATGGCCAGATGGAAGTCATCTACCGTTCAGTGGAACCATAGTTGAGTTTCCTACTGACAACATTTATCTCTTGGGGACTAAGATCTCAGAGTAAGCAGAGATCAAATGTGCTTGGAAAGGAAGCACAAATCTGCAATTAGATTATTAGGTGTAATAGTAAAAGAAGCCAATCCTACCTTTACCTCTTGACTAACAGACCCATGTATTCCAGCTGTTGAGGAGACAGAACCAAAAATTGTTTCTGATTGAAAGCATAAAGTACATCATATATAGCATAATCCCATTCTTTTGGCTATGATTTCCCTATTGGTGTTGTAACTGAATCTTTAATACTATCCTACTTTTTGAATAGGGAAGCTGCTTCTGGGTGAAGAGGAATATGGTAAGATAAGTTTATTTCATCAGTATGATATTACTGCCTCATTTCCTTTTCTGGGAAATGTGCTCCTTGATCATATGCAATAACATATGAAAGTCATGATTGTGGAATAAGCAGTTTGTGAATCCACAGATGGAAATGCTGGCAGAAGCATTAAAAGAGGGGAAAGCATTCTTTATCCAGAATATATGTCTGTTCTTGTGAGGACAAGTAGAGAAATACAGATTCTGGGAAAAAAATCCAGGAGAGATTGCTCAGAATAGCCATAAGCAATTTTAAATGTTTTATATGACAGATTTCATTGAAGAAAGCTGACCTCTCCTCATGTGCTATTTTGAAATTGTTGTGCATCCCAGAAAAGCTTTGTTCTTTAATTCTCATTCAAAATTGCTGAATGACATTCTTTCGATTGTTTCCATGGAGATATGACCCACACCTGTGGTCATGTCTCCTACTTTTTAATTAGGTGTTTTCCTTGGAGAAGTGTCTCCACTAATTCATGGTGAAGTTGCTTATTGGAGTCCTTTAAGAAGGAACAATTTTAGAAAAAGCTTTAAAGCCCACACAGCCAGAGACCTATGGCAATGAGGAAAGAGAATGCTCCTGGAGAAGATGTTTCAAGTGAAATTCCAGAGACCCCAGCAGATGCCAGCTACATGCCTTCACAGCTGATATAGGTGTTAAGGACACATGAGTTTTTCTTGAACCAAGGTATCTTTCTCTGAATGCCTTAGTTTGGACATATTTATGGCATTAAACCTGTAAACTTGTAACTTAATGAATTCCCTCTGGAAAAGTCACTCCATTTCTGGTATATTGTATTCCAGCAGCTTTAATATACTAAAACTGATTTTGGTACCAGTGAACTGTGGTGCTGCAGTTTTCAAATCCAAACATGTTTGAATGGCTTTTTAAGTGGATAAAAGGAAGATTTTATAAGAGTTATGAGAAGCTTGATAGAGGAGGCCTAGAAAGCTTTGAAGAGACTGTTGGTAGAAAAGTGGACTCCAAATATACTTCTAATAAGGTCTTAGATAGAAATAATGCATGTGTTATTGCAAATTGGAAAGAAGGTGATTCTTATTTTAAAGTAGCAGAAAATTAGGCAAAATTGACTGCTGGTTTCAATTGAGGGAAGATTTTAAAATCCATGAACTTGGATATTTATCAGAAGAGTTTTCCAAATTAAATGTGGCCTGGTTTCTCCTTGCATTTTTTAGTGAAATGTGACAGAAAAGTGATAAGTTGATAACAGAACTTAGGTACAGTGAAACAAGAAATTGATGGTCTGGAAAACTCTGGGCTTCCATAAAGGGAGACACAAGAGAATAATGTCCCACATGAGGATTTAACTAAATATGGACAGTCAGACATTTCAGAAAAAGCAAGGATTGGAGTTATCCAGGAAAAAATCTGTGGAAAGGTCTATTGTCTGATGGTCAGGATCCCTGCATACTACAAAGAAAAACAACAAAAGTGTGTGATTTCTGTATAAACAGAACAACTGTCAGTCTGGATTTAATGGAATAGTGACTTCAAAGACAAAATCATGGAAGCTAAGGTCTGAAGCAAAGAAACCTCAGGCAGACCCAAACATGCACTAAGAGAGAGCGAGTTTGCCCTGAAATGCAGAGGGCAGGAGTTTCAGTGCTCCAGGCATTGGAGAAGGTGGAGCACATTTCTTGGAGATTGGGCACAGCTTTGCTGCCACCACATTGTTCTGATGGGATTGAGCTTGTACTCTGGAGATGGGAGAGGACCCATGTGTTGCCCTATGCCTGGAGAGGGTGTAGCTGAGAAAACTGTGGGCTCCGCAATGTCCTGTTAGGTTTTAAAACTCATGCCAGCACTTGGTGAGAGCTGGGCTGTTGAGCAGGCCTGTAGAAGGGGTGGGACTGCCACTTTCTGAAGCCTCAGAAACAAATGACTCTCAGAGTTTGAAATCTGATGGAATTCACCCTTCAGATTTTTGAAACTGTTTGGTTCCTATGACCCCTGTGTTCCTTCCAATTTTCCCATATGGAAATGGGAATATGTATCCTATGACTGTTCCTCTTTTGTATATTGACAGGATGACTTGTTCTAGGCTTTACAGGTCCAAAACATGGAGAATTTTGCCTTAGGACAGATCATGCCTGTAGCAGAATTTGATGAGATTCTGTACTGTTTCTGATTTTCTATTGTATTTTTGTTTTTAATGAAATAGATTAAGGATTTGTGATGTTGTAATGCAATGAACGTATTCTGCACATGGAAAGAACATATCTTTTTTGCGGTCCAGAGGGTGGAATGTGCTGGTTTGAAATTGCACACAACAGAAAAGTCATGTTCTTTAATCCTCATTTCAGTATTCCTGGATGGGTTTTATTTGATTGTTTCCATGGAGATGTGACCCACCCAATTATGGGTGGTACATTTTGATTAGGTGGTTTCCATGGAGAAGTGTCTCCACCTATTCAAAGTGAGATTATTTACTGAAGTCCTTTAAGAGTGAACCATTTTGGAAAAAGCTTTAGAGCCCATGCAACCAGAAACCTTTGGAAATGAAGAAAGATTATACCCCAAGGGAAGATGTCTAAAATGAGAAGCCAGAGGCCCCAGCAGATAACAGCTATGTGCCTTTGCAGCTGACAGAGGTGTTTTAGACCCATCAGCTTTTCTTAAACCAAGATATCTTTATCCAGATGCCATAGTTTGGACATTTTTTATAGCCTTTGAACTATAAACTTGCAACTTAATAATTTCCTTTTTCATAAACTGTTCTGTTCCTAGTATATCATACTCTGACAGCTTAAACAATCTAAAACCCCACACAGTACTTGTTGCTCAGTGTCTGGGGGGAATGATTCAAGAACTCTGGCTGTTCATGATCTTGTACATATCTGTATTGCTAGCCCAGCCTGCTAGACTGAGAGGCCTGTGTACCTGGGGCTCAAAACAAACATCTTATTCAGGTGTTTCTGCTGAGGTCCCTTATTGGACAAAGGAGGAAGAGAACTTGAAGACACTTTTCCACACGGTGACTCAATCCTGAGTATTTTTCCACTATTAGGTAACTTTCTTCAATTCCAAGGCCCCCTGTGCCCTCTATCTAGAAAACACAGCACTGTATATAATTTAAATAAATGGTAAAAGAATCTGTTATTCATAACATACCTTATTTTGACAGATTAATTTGGAGCTGAAATGCAATGAAATGAAAGCTGATAGTCTCCTTAAAAATCTGCCCCAGAAAGAAAGGTTTAGTCAAATATTTGATATGTTAGATTTCTTAGTTGTTGAAATTTCTTTAAAAAGTTAATAGTTCTGGAATCTTGGGTACCTGCATGACACCTAAAACTCATAGTAGGAACTCTGCAGGTCTGAAAGGCAGCATTGCCACATACAAGTGTTAAAGAAATTGAAAGAGTTCAGGCTTCAATTAGAGATACTAATGAAGCTGGCTGGGTTAGGACTAAGTTAAATCAGAAAAAAAAGGATAAGGAGGGCATTGTCTATATTTTAGAACATCACTTTCTCTGAGACCAAAGGAAGAGAGGTCTACTTTGTCACAAACCTAAATTTTCTGTAGCATATAAACTAACTCAACCTGTCTGGATAGATCATTTAAACAACCCAAACACATGGAGCTCAGAATGGAAATGAGGACTTTTAGTTCTGTATAGCATAATGTAATGCCTAGATAAATCTCAGAGTATGTTGAATAGATAATTATAAAGTATTGACTAAGTCACTTGAGGAATGGGAAAAGAAATATGGAGCCATTAAACTTTGTCTCAAATATTAGGGATTTTGACTTTGAGGCTTAGTCTTGTGAAACTTATTTTTTATAGTGAAGAAGCTATACCTACCTATAGTTATGCCTAAGTGTTATTTCCAGAGGTAACTCTAAGTGTTACTCTTGTTGCTCAGATGTGACCTCTCTCTCTCCCATCCCAACACTGCAAGTAAAATCATTACTCACCTCCTACATGGGACATGACATCTAGGGGTGAAATCTCCTGGCAACATAAGCTATGACTCCAGGGGTAAGCCTGGCTCTTGAACAGTGAGTGGGCTCAATAATGCCTTCCTGACCAAAAGTCGGAAAATAATTCTAACAAAATAAGGTATCAGTGGCTGAGAGAGTTCAAATAGAGTCAAGAGGCTACTCTGCAGGACACTTTTAAGCAAAGTTCAGCTGAATGTTGCTATTTACCATGGTTTGCCAAAGCCCAAATAAAACCATTCCTGCCAACCCTAAAGAACATCTACTACTCTATCTAAGATTCTCCAAAGGTTCCAAGCACTGTGACTACTTTCTATAAACCTACAACCATCACCTGGGTTGCTAGGCCAGATAAGTCCTGAAATCCACAGAGGTCAGCCTCTCCAAGGACCTTAACTAGTTCCATCCCTCTATCTTATATTATCAACAGCCCTTTACAACATGATAAGTTTAGAATGTACATAGCCCAAATACCTCCAAAGATTGCGAGAAAGATCAAAGGAGAAGGTGGAATTATAACAGAGAAGATAGACTTTAATAAATGAATGTGACTGCTGAATCATTATATTGATATATCTTTTAGTCTCCAGTGTCCTGGAACAACTAGAAGGAAAAACCTGAAATTGTTTAACAGTAACTCATACCAAACTCTGACATGCATTTTATAAGTAATCATTGCAGCATGCTTTAAAAATCATTGCTTTTTTGTATTTATGTTATTTTTCACAATAAAATTTAAATAATAATAATTAAAGGACACTCAAGAATTATACTAAAAAACTGGAGGAAAAGAGAAAAAGGAAAAGAAAATAGCAAGCAAAAACAATAATTTGTTAAGAAAACCATGCAACAGAAAAAAGGAAATTTTTGATCAAAATTTGATGCAAAGTACAAAAGTTAAGGAAGTTATCACCTCTGTAAATAGGAGACATTAGTAGAAATCCCAGGGCTCAGGCAGGAGTCTGACAAATATCACATGGTGCTGAAGTGGAGGTGTCTGAGTCCAGATAAAAGAAATGTCAGACTCTGAAAATGGCTTTCTGTGGGAGAAGGACAAAGATGAGGGTTATGGAGGGTCTTCCTTTTTAATAAAGAATTGTGGATTTATTTAATACTTTAAACCATATGAATGTATACTTTGATTTAAAAGTAAACATTAAAAAAATGCAACAAGAAAAGTTAATAGATGGGCTGCATAGCAGAATAGAAATCATGTATGGAGCTGAACTTTTACTCTAGTTTCTCCTCAAAGATTTATTAAAAGTCATATAGAGTGTAAAGGAAAGTTAAAATGGTGAATTGATTCTAATGATTATATCTATCTAGAGTTCACTTTTCTAAGTAAAAGTGTGAAACAGTGAACAGACCCCATCACTTAGCCCTGAAGCCACAGAAACACAGCCAGTTTCTGGGAGCTGACAGCTGGGACCAAGGATGGTATAGGAAACCTTTTGTCGCATTGGAAATGAAGTTTTAATCCTGTCTGGGAGATCACTGAAGGAACAGCACAGAAGTTGGCCTGAATTTTGGCACTCTGGGCACCAGCAACTTCAGATCTCTCACCAGCACTCACCAGGACCTAAAGATTTATTCCACCTTCTTTGTGTGTTTACTTTCTTCCATCTGTGGCTATTCATGACTTGACAGATCTCTAAGGGTTCAGCACAGATAATAGATTTAGCCATTTCAGCAGTAGCAACTTCTGGCATCCTACAAATGTCTTTTCTATTTTGGTTAGTTTTTTTTTTTTTTTTTTGCCTTTCTCTTTACTGTATTGTGAATTCTAGTAATGCCTGAGGATCTAGGACAGATGTTACCCTTGGTTTGGAGCGCTCTACAAAAGTAGTATCTGGTCCTACATCAGAATTGACAGAGACACAGAGAATCAATATATTGCTTTTGTGTTGTTGTTGTGGATTTTTTGTATATATTTTTTAGTATTACTTTTGCTTTTGTTCCCTTTCTCTTTCTTTCCTGGCTTGTTCCTTCAGACTTTCTTTTCTTTATTGTTCTTATACCTGTCTTGTTTGTCTGAAGAATAGGAAAGCTAGACTACCAGTCATATCACAACATAGTACTCAGAATATCCAGTTATCAACAAAAAATTACAAAACATACAAAGTGACATGAAAATACATCCCAAACACATGTGCAGGAAAATTTGATGGAAAAATTCTTAAGGAAGTTCAGTCTCTGGAATATCTAATCGAATAACCTGTAAAATCTCTTCTTAATAGTATCTATGAAGTATAGGAAAACATGGACAAAGAACTAAAGGAATTCAGGGAAAACAGTATATAAACAAAATTTGAATTTCAATAATGAGATAGAAATTTAAAGGAACTAAATGGAAATTCTTGAACTCAGAAATACAATGAATAAAATAAAATATGCAATAGTAGGTTGACAGCAGATTGGAGAAGGCAAAATAAAGGATCATAAAACTTGAAGATAAGACAATTAAAAAATCCATGTTTAAGAGCATAAAGATAGAAAATGAAAAAGGAAAAATCCTAAAGTATAAATGGGAAGCTGTCTAGCAAACTAATATATATTTTTTTATAAACTTTTTTATTAATTAAAAAACTTAACAAAAGAACATTAA
>PVIY010013737.1:0-58350 GCA_004026745.1 Myrmecophaga tridactyla | reverse complement strand
ACATGCAGTTTTCCCCATTATTAACACTTTGCCATTGAATGGTAACTTTTTGCAATCGATGAAACAATGTTTCTATAATTATTGCATGAAAAATAATCCATCATTTACATTATGGGTCATTGTTTGTGTTGTACAATCTTATGGTATATTTTTTATTTAAATTTTAGTAACATATATATGTTATAGGTTATATATATATGTATACTGTATTAGTTAGGGTTCTCTAGAGAAACAGAATCAACAGAGAACATTCACAAATATAAAATTTATACAAGTGTCTCTTGTGACGGCAGGAATGCAGAATCCAAAATCCACAGGACAGGCTGTGAAGCCAATGATTCCAGTAGAGAGTCTGGACGAACTCTACAGGAGAGGCTCACCACCCAAGACAGGAAGAGCGTGTTTCTTCTGATCCTCCTTAAAAGGCTTCCAGTGATCAAATTAAGCATTACTCATTGCAGAAGACACTCTCCTTTGATGTAGCTGACATGACCATGATTTAATTCCATGAAATGTCCTCATCGCAACAGACAGGCCAGCACTTGCCCAACCAGACAAACAGGTACCACCACTTGGCCAAGTTGACACATGAACCTGACCTAACCATGACAGTTCACCCCTTGTCAACTTGGCAGCTATACATACCACTTTAAACCATATCTAATTTCTAAATAAAAAGCAATAAAACATACACTTTTTCTTTCATCTAGCAATACTCAACTGTCCTGCATATAATTGGAAACACATTAAATCTCTCCAGAATAGGGTGCAAATCCTTGGGTAATATTTATTCTTAAACTTGATATTTTACAACTTAAATAGTATAACATGAACAAAACAGCATTACAGTCCTCATTTCTGTAACCAATCACGTGGTCGTAGTTCATATTTATCACTACCTTCTTCCACCACCCATTCCATGGTTCCTTTACCCTCAGCAAGCAGTTCAGCTGGCCATAGTTCTTTGCCTGGGTGACCCAAACCTTTATTCCTGAAGTTTCAGAGATAGTCCTGCTCGGATTGGGTTGTTGCAGTTTCCCATTGATTTTAATCACAGGGCATGGTAGTACTAAAAGATGCCCTAGGGGATCTCCTATATTCCAAGAAAACTCTTCTCTTCCTCCATTATGTAATTGCAGTCCTACTTCCCCCTGATAGTCAGGGTCAATCACCCCAGATAATAATGTAATCCCCTTCTTGGCTTGTTGATCCAGTGGCATAAGTAGCCCAAAGTGACCAGGTAGCAGTCTTAGATTCCAGTTCAATGGACTCATTGTTGGTTTCTCCTGGTGGAAGCACTCCCCATTTTGGAACTAAAACCTATAGATCAGCAAAGCTCAGGGTCACAGGGACAGGAAGCAAAAACTTTCCTAGTGGCTCACTAGGGGTAATAGTGAGTGGTACCACTCCATTTCCACCCCTTGGTTCCTGGACCCATGGATCCTGGCTATGGGAGAAACAGCACCTAACAACGGATGCTGATTCAGAACATACACAGCTTCATGGAGAACATTACCCCAGCCTTTCAAGGTATTGCCACCTAGTTGGCACCGTAATTGAGTTTTCAAAAAGCCATTTCACCATTCTATCAATCCAGCTGCTTCTGGATGATGGAGAACATGGCAAGAGCAGAGAATTCCATGAGCACGTGTCCATTCCCACACTTCATTTGCTGTGAAGTGTGTTCCTTAATCAGAAGCAATGCTATGTGGAATACCATGACGATGGATAAGGCATTCTGTAAGCCCACGGATGGTAGTTTTGGCAGAAGCAGTGCGTGCAAGAAAAACAACCCCATATCCAAAGTATGTGTCTATTCCAGTTAGAACAAATTGCTGCCCTTTCCATAAAGGGAGTGGTCCAATGTAATCAACCTGCCATCATGTAGCTGGTTGGTCACCTTGGGGAATGGTGCCATATCTGGGGCTGAGTGTAGGTCTCTGCTGCTAGCAGATTGGGTACTCAGCAGTGGCTGTTGCCAAGTCAGCCTTGGTGAGTGGAAGTCCATGTTGCTGAGCCCATGCATAACCTCCATACCTACCACCATGACCACTTTGTTCATGAATCCATTGGGCAATGACAGGAGTTGCTGGGGAAAGAGGCTGACTGGTATCCACAGAATGAGTCATCTTATCCACATGATTATTAAAACCTTCCTCTGCTTAAGTCACCCTCTGATGTGAATTCACATGGGACACAAATATCTTCATGTTTTTAGCCCACTAAGAAAGGTCTATCCACATACTTCTTCCCCAGACCTCTTTGTCACCAATTTTCCAATTATGGTCTTTCCAAGTCCCTGACCATCCAGCCAAACCATTAGCAGCAGCTCATGAGTCAGTATACAAATGCACCTCTGGCCAGTTTTCCTTCCAAGCAAAATGAACAACCAGGTGCCCTGCTCGAAGTTCTGCCCACTAGGAGGACTTCCCCTCACCACTGTCCTTCAAGGACCCCCCAGAAAGGGGTTGTCGTGCTGTAGCTGTCCACTTTTGGGTGGTACCTGCATATTGTGCTGAACCATCTTTAAATCAGGTCTGAGTTTTCTCTTCCTCAGTCAATTCACTGTAAGGAACTCCCCAAGAGGCCATAGCTCTGGTCTGGGAAAGAGAAAGTAATGTGGCAGGAGTGGAAACCATGGGCATTTGGGCCACTTCTTCATGAAACTTACTTGTGTCTTCAGGACCTACTCTGGCCCTATCTCATATATACCTTTTCCATTTTCCAATAGAGTGCTGCTGAGCATGCCCAACTTTATGGCTTGATGGGTCAGACAACACCCAGCTCATGATAGGCAACTCAGGTCTCATGGTAACTTGGTGGCCCATGGTTAAGCATTCAGTCTCTACTAAGGCCCAGTAACAGGCCAAAAGCTGTTCCTCAAAAGGAGAGTAGTTATCTGCAGCAGATGGTAAGGCTTTGCTTCCAAATCTTAAGGGTCTGTGTTGTGATTCTCCTATAGGGCCTGCCAAAGGCTCCAGACAGCATCTCTATTTGCCACTGACCCTTCCAGAAGCATTGGATCTGCTGGATCATACGGCCAAAGTGGCAGAGCAGCTTGTACAGCAGCATGGACCTATCACAGAGCCTCCTCTTGGTCAGGTCCCCACTCAAAATTAGCAACTTTTTCTGGTCATTCGATAAATGGGCCGGAGTAGGACACCCAAATGAGGAATATGTTGTCACCAAAATCCAAAAAGACCAAATAGGCATTGTGCCTCTTTTTTGGTCATAGGAGGGACCAGATGTAGCACTTATCCTTCACCTTAGAAGGGATATCTTGACACACCCCACACCACTGGACACCTAGAAATTTCACTGAGGTGGAAGGCCTCTGTATTTTTGTTGGAGTTATCTCTCATCCTCTGACACACAAATGCCTTACCAGTAAGTCTAGAGTAGTTGCTACTTCTTGCTTACTAGGTCCAATCAATATGATATCATCAATATAATGGACCAGTGTGATGTCTTGTGGGAGGGAGAAATGATCAAGGTCCCTGCGGACAAGATTATGACATAGAGCTGGAGAGTGGATATATCCCTGAGGTAGGATAGTGAAAGTATGCTGCTGACCTTGCCAACTGAAAGCAAACTGTTTCTGGTGGTCCTTACTAACAGCTATTGAGAAAAAAGCATTTGCCAGATCAATAGCTGCATACCACATACCAAGGGATGTATTGATTTGCTCAAGCATGATACCACATCTGGAACAGCAACTGCAATTGGAGTTACCACCTGGTTGAGCTTATGATAATCCACGGTCATCCTCCAAGACCCATCTGTTTTCTGCACAGGCCAAATAGGAGAGTTGAATGGGGATGTGGTGGGAATCACCACCCCTGCATCCTTAAAGTCTTTAAGAGTGGCAGTAATCTCTGCAATCCCTCCAGGAATCCGGCATTGCTGCTGATTTACTATTTTGCTCAGTAGGGGAAGTTCTAGTGGCTTTCACTTGGCTTTTCCCACCATAATAGCCCTCAGTGCATGAGTTAGAGAGCCAATGTGGGGATTCTGCCAGTTGCTCAGTATGTCTATATCAATTATACGTTCTGGAACTGGGGAAATAACTACAGAATGGGTCCAGGGGCCAACTGGACACACTGTGAGATGGACCTGAGCTACAACTCCATTGATCACTTGGCCTCTATAAGCCCCCATTCTGACTGGTGAACCAGAATGACATTTTTGAGTCCCCTGGAATTAATGTCACTTCTAAACCAGTGTCCAATAATTCCTGAAATATCTGATCATTTCCTTTTCCCCAGTGCACAGTTACCCTGGTAAAAGGCCATCGGTCTCCTTGGGGCAGTCTTGAAGGAAGATTAACAGTATAGATTTGTGACAATGTAACAGGGTTCTCACCCAAAGGGACTTGGCCTCCCCTTCATTCAAGGGGCTCTTGGTCTGTAAACTCTTTCAAGTCTGGAAATTGATTAAGGGGCTGTGACTCTGTGTTTTTGTAATTCAGGTTAGACTTCTGTTCCCTTGACCTAGAACTCTTTTATTTATACAACTCCAACAAGAATTTAGTAGACTGCCCTTCTATTGTATTTCTAGGTACCCCATGATTTACTAGCCAATGTCAGAAATCTCTGCGAGTCAAATAATTTTGATGCCTGCTTTGAGTTTGCTGTCTATTATAATAGCCATGTCTACCCTTTCTTTGGCGATTAAGTGCTGCCACCTGGCTTCTGCCAACTTTGAATCCCATCATCCCCATTGTGTTTAAGGATTCCAGCTCAGTGACAGCAGTTCCTACAGTAATATCTCACCTACAGAGAAGTGCAACCACAGAGCTCTTCAGGGATGATGGTGCTAGTCTCACGAATTTATTTCTCACTGTTCTGGTAAAAGGTATATCCTCCAGACATTCCTGGGGTGTAAGAGCAGGCTTTGCATGATAAATCCACTCTAACATTCCAATTTCTCTAAGCCTCTGGATCCCCTCATCTACATTATACCAGGGCAGTTCTGGCATTTCAACCTCAGGTAATGTGGGCCACCTTTTGATCCATGTTTCAACCAACCATCCAAACAAACTGTTAATACCTTTTCTAACCCCTTGAGCTATAACATTGAATGCAGAATCTCTGCTTATATGGGCCCATATCAATAAATTCAGCCTGATCCATTGAAGTCTTAAGACCATTCCTTTCACTCCTTAACGTAGCCAGTGTATCTAACAACAGCCAACCAACATCTCTATACCTCTTATTTCTACAAAACTCTGTAAAGGTGTCAAAAAGATTATCCCCCAGAGCCTGGCTTCATACAAGTGAAGCATTAGGAGAATCAATTGGTGATATTTTGACTATCTCTTTTGCCAGCTCACTCCATGGATTGGGAGTGTCACTCTGATTATGGGAATCAGAGTCCCTAGTGTCTTTGAGTCCAGTCAGAGTAGAAAACCATTCATAAAAACCCATTTTTAAGATTCTGTTTCTTAAGAACCACTCCTGGTACCAAGATGTATTAGTTAGGATTCTCTAGAGAAACAGAATCAACAGGAAACACTCGCAAATATAAAATTTATAAAAGTGCCTCATGTTACCATGGGAACGTAGACTCCAAAATCTGCAGGGCAGGCTGTGAAGCTGATGACTCTGATGGAGGTTCTGGATGAACTCCACAGGAGAGGCTCACCACCCAAGACAGGAAGAGCCTGTCTCTTCTGAATCCTCCTTAAAAGGCTTCCAGTGATCAGATTAATCATTCCCCATTGCAGAAGGCACTCCCCTTTGGCTGATTACAAATGGAATCAGCTGTGGATGTAGCTGACATGGTCATGATTTAATTCTATGAAATGTCCTCATCGCAACAGACAGGCCAGCACTTGCGAAACCAGACAAACAGGTACCACTGCTTGGCCAAGTTGACACATGAACCTAACCATGACATATACTCTAAAATTTCCTTTTTAACCACATTCCAATATACAATTCAGTAGTGTTAATTATACTCATAATATTGTAATACTGTTACTATCATCCATTGCCAAAAAATGTTCCCATCAACTGACACAGAAACCCTGTACCAATTAAGCATTAACTCTCCTTCCTCTACTCTTACCCTGGATTTCTGACTCTAATTTTTTTTAGTGTAAATTATAATATACATACAAAAAAGCAACTTTTCCAAGTACATTTTAATAAGTGGTTATGTAGCAGACTTTAAAGTTTGGTATGGCTTATAATTCCACACTTTTTAAACTTTTCTTCTAGCTGCTCCAAGACACTGGAGACCAAGAGAAATATCCATATAATGATTCAGCAGTCATAGTCATTTGTTAAATCCTGTCTTCTCAGTTATACTCCTTCTTCTCTTTAAATAACATATATACATAAAAGCAACAAATTTCAAAATATATCTCAACGATCAGTTGTAGAACAGAATTTCAGAGTTTGGTATGGGTTACAATTCCACAATTTTAGGTATTTATTTCTAACTGCACTAAGGTACTAGAAGTTATAAGAAATTTCGATATAATGATTCAACACTCATACTCATTTGTTAAACCTGACCTTCTCTGTATAACTCCACTATCATCTTTGATCTTTCTCCTACTCTTAAGGGGTATTTGGGTATGCCCATTTAAGTTTTTCACATTGAAAAGGGCTGTTGATAATATGGGATGGGGGATGAAATTAGTTGATATTCTGGGAGAGGTAGTTCCTCTGTATTTCAGGATTTATCTGGTCCAGGGACCCATCTGGAGGTTGTAGGTTTTGGAAAGCTACCCTAGTGCATGGAACCTTTGTAGAATTTTATATAATGTCCTAAATATTCTTTAGGATTGGCAGGAATGGTTTTGGCTGGGGGTTGGCAAGTTATGATAGGTAGCAATATCTAACTGAAGCATGCATAGGAGTGACCTCCAGTGCAGCCTCTCGACTCTATTTGAACTCTCTCAGCCACTGATGCCTTATTTGTTACACTTCTTTTCCCCTTTTTGTCAAGATGGTATTGGTGATCCCATGGTGCCAGGGTCAGGTTCATCCCTGGGAGTCATCTTCCACGCCATCAGGGAGACTTTCATCTATGGATGTCATGTCCCACATAGCGGGGAGGGCAATGGTTTCACTTTCAGAGTTGGGCTTAGAGAGAGAAAGCCCACAGCTGAGCCACAAAAGAGGTACTCTGGAGGTGACTCTTAGGCATACAGGTAGGCTAAGCTTTTCTACTACATAAATTTCACAAGAGCAAACCTCAAAATCAAGGGCTTGGCCTACTGACTTGGTGTCGCTAATGCTTGGCACAGTATCAGGGGTTTCCTGAGTTGTAAAGTTTGATAGTTCCATAATTTTTCTCCTATCTTCAAGAGACTTTGCCAATAGTTTTAGATTATCTGCATAATATATTCTGGAATGTATCCAGGCATTACAATAAACTATACAGGATTAAAGACTTCATTCTTATTCTGGGCATCCTGTGTTTGGATTGTTTAAATGATGTATCCAGAAAGATTGAGTTAGATTATGTACTACAGAAAATTTAGATTCTGGACATAATAAAACTTTCTTCCTTTGGTCTAAAAGAGTAGGTGAAACTCTAAAATACAGGCAATGTCTTCCTTACCCCTATATTCTGAATTTCCTTAATCCCGACCTGATTGGCTTCATTCTTATCTCTAAATACCAGGTTATACATATATAAAGCTGCCCACTGACTATAATTTGACTCAATTGTTTCATATTGATGAGGTCACACAATATATTTCCTTTCATGTCTGGCTTATTTCACTCAATATGATATCTTTAAAGTTCATCCATGTTGTAGAATGTATCAGAATGCTGATGTGATGGGAAGAGATAGCACATTGAAGATACTACATAGTGCAGGAAGAGGAAGTAGTTTTTAGACAGAAGGGACAATATTTAAAATGTAAATGTAGATAGTAGGTCTTCCTTTTTCAGTATGTGGTAGGAAACAAGCCCTCATGCTGAAACTGAGGAAAATTTTCAGTAACATTCTTTCAAGAAAGAAAAAGTCTAGATAGTAAAGAAGAGGCAGCGTCGATTATGAAAATAGAGAAAAATTGCTGTTGAGACTAAAATCAATGGGTTTTCAGTGTCATCAATCCATATGAATGTGTGATTTTCCTCAACATATCTAACAATATAAGCAAAATTATGGTAAAAACAGATATTTGGATTGATTCCAGATGTTTCTGACCTGGAAAAACAAAAGGTAAAGGAATGACGAAGCTGGATTTTAGAAAGAGACTTTTGAAGGGATGGGTTATACAACTCAACTTAGGTAGGAAAGAAGTGTAGAAGGCAAACAATTTGCAAATTAGAGGAAATTGGAAAGATGAATGTCTTGAATCTCAGGATTTTGAAGAACAATATAATGACAAAACTATGTGTGGATCACATTAAGTTAAGAGATGGGATAGTTGACTTTAATATTTCAGAGCTAAAGTAGTCCTGGATATTAACCAAGCTTTGTAGTGGTCATCTGAGTGGGTGATTGAAGTGGACTAAAAATTAAGGTCATTAGAGATAAGAAGATAAAGGATGAAAGAAGGAAGGCTATGCGACTGGTTATTCCCATGGACATCCAGGTCATTCAGTATTATTGTAGGTGACTGGCAATACCTGCCCTGTAGTCAGGACTACAAACTGCAGTCCTGAAAATCTTTATTAAGGGAGGAACCAGACAGAGTGGTATAGCCGGGTAGCAAGAGCTTCTAAGGATCATTTACTTTTATAAGAAGGTGGAGGCATAATGGCTAGTGATGACAATGGCAAAGGAAAGGAGCGCTGATCTCACCTCATGGGTTCTTAGGAAATGCTCTCCTGTCTACTCCCACTCCCAGTCACTGCCTATTATTTCAGATTTTCCCATTTTGAGGTGACAGGCTTCATCCACACCATATAACAGCCACAGCCACCTAGACGGCTTGGTTCTCTGTTGTTTTAAGATGATTCCTTAATCAAGAAAGGACTTTCCAAAAAAAGTAATTCCTCTGTCAGGGTGTCTGTTGTATACTTTTTTCAGGTCTTACCACTCATACTTTTTGATGTGTTTTACTTTAAAAATATCAGTTTGGAACTACTATCTATTAATTATGAATTCTGATTCCCTCAATGTGTCTATAAAGTTCAAATTCTGACACTTTTGCTCTTATTTCTCGCAATTATCTGCTATGTAGAAAAAGGTTATGCCTGCTAGGTGACCTGAATTATATTTGTGTTAATAATTTTGGCAGGCAGATGGAAAGGTCTACTGGTCTCAAATCTGGTTTCTCTTAGGCCAAGAAGAATTCACAATTACATTCTGACAAGACACTCCTTTTTTTTCCCCTGGGTGGTGGGAGAAGCAGGGTGGGGAAGTAGGACCACATTTGTCTCCCTTTTTTAAACTTTAATGTGCAGATCCAGGAAGCTCATTCTCATTTACCCTCTAAGTCCCATAACTACCGAGTTAAAGTCCTAAGCCATGTTTTTGACTATCGCCTTTGCTATACTCCTTTGGTTCTGTAAACATCCAGTTTTCAATAACAATGCATTATGTTTATAAGTAATATCTAAATAATACATAAATATGAACATTTATTTACGTTCACATAAATATGAACATTTGTTCAAGTTAAATGCAGAATTTAATCTTCCCAAATTCTTTATATGCTGTTTGTGAATTTAAGAATCTTTCATCGATTATTATAAATGTTAATAAAAACCTTTGCCATAAATAACCTGCTACTAAGAGAGAAACGCAAATGTGTTTTTCTTAAGAGAGAAATACAATGTGTTTTTCTTAAGAACACAATAATTATCTTCTAATTTTAAAAATTTTGTTTCAGTTATACAGAAAAATATTTGGGGTTATAATTTTCCCTTTATTTAATTCAATGTAATTTCTTCCTCAGTGTTGTTTTAGTGTGATCCATCATTAAATATTATATATTTTTATTTTTTTTGCATGGGCAGGCACCGGGAATCAAATCAGGTCTCTGGCATAGCAGACGAAAACTCTGCCGGCTAAGCCACTGTGGCCTGCCCTAAATACTATATTTTGTCTAAATGAAAATAGAGAAGACCAATCTTAACTGAAGCTACTGTTCAAGTAAAAACTATATAATTTCATTATGGTTGTAGTTAGCTGTCTGCAGAGCTCTGTTTAAAGTCAATTTACAATATGCATATCTATGCTTACCTGATTTATAGTTAGATCACGGAAAAAGCATGAAATTAATCAAGTACGTATTTTCCCAAACTCCATTAAGACCTCCATATCCTTTTGGCCACATTACTTCTTGGTTATATGAGGATTTAAAAGTTTAAAGCATGAAAATATAAATATACCTTTTTTCTTCTTTGTTTTTCTATTTTTGAAATATGTCTTTAACTAAAATCAGTCATAGCTTTATTATTTTTCTTTTTTTTTTTTCTTTTTCGGCATGGGCAGGCACCAGGAATCGAACCAGGGTCTCCAGCATGGCAGGTGAGAATTCTGCCACTGAGCCACCATCGCACAACCCCATTACAAAGAATTATGAAAATCCTGTTGGTATTCAAATAAACATCATATATATTTTTCTTTTTTATCTTATATTGGCGATATTTATTCTTCTTTTGCCTATCTTTGACTTTTTTATTCCTAATAGGGCTAGGATTTGAACCTGTAAAGAAGACTTCTTCCATCCTCAACCATATTTATGCTCCTCTGAGGACTGATGCAATCTTACATAAAAGCCCCATATATAAGTACACACTCAGAAATTATCGCCATATTCGGAATGGTTACTACTGAAACTTTTGTTGTTATTGTTTAATTTTACTTGAATAACATTAAGCATTTATTTTTTTTCTGAAAATAGAAAAATTGCACATAATTCTATTTTAAGAATGTTATAGTGAAAAGAAACAGAATCTGTCCCTGTCTGTCCAATCCCCCTTACAACTAGCCATACCATTAGAAGTAAACACATTAAAAGTTGGGAGTGTGTCACAAACTAAAACTTTTGTTGGAACTAATTACTCTGTGTACATGAAAATAATAATTGAGGTCCAAACAGCCTTGGAAGTAGCAGTTGCTGGGATCACACTGCCATGTTATGGTCTATAGATGAGGGGCTAAAACAAATTTAGAATCATATTTAGAAATTTCTGCACTGAATACATTAAAAATCCCAAAATATACATAGCTAGAAATATACATATGGTGCCCAGTGTTGGGAGAGTCATACCAATTAGCCCTCACTTTTTTTTTTCCTGATTGGTCCTTGTTTTTTAGCACTTCAACTCCCATCTGTTCTACCCTAAAGCTCTTTCATTTTTAAGTGTGACATGCTCAATTATTAGCTGCTCAGGCTATGAAGTCCTTTCTTTTCTCACCATATTATCTTTCCTAATTGAACAACAACAACAAAATGTCCAGGACAGAGTGCCTACCACTCTCTGAGGCCATGTTCTTTTTCTAAGAGTTCCCTCTCAGAGTCCTCCTTAAGGGACTTCTTCCCCATAAGTCTCTGCATACTCCTGTCTCCTACTTTGGATCCAGGGTTTGGTACTTACCCCCAGGTAACCTACCTATTGGATGGTATATAATGAGGTCATTTTTCAAGGCACTGCCTAAAATAGAGTGATGGTGATTCTCCCATAAAGCTGAACTGAAGAAACAAGTAAATAAGTGTTATAAATGAGAAAGCAGAAAGGAGAAAAGCATGCATTGCAAAGTGACTGGGATACACAAAGACAGAACTCTGGAGTAACGGTCAACAGACTGTTGCTGCTGACAAATACCAAGGCGTTAGTTGTCAGGCTTCAGAGTCCCATACTCTGTTAGACCATTCAAGCTTTAATGTGGCTTGATTGTTTGACTTTTCCAGGCTTGCCATGGGAAATGGCTGAGATGATTCCACCTGTCTGTAAACTTACACTACATTTTCATTAGCTAGGTGAGTCCCTCTCTTGAAACCAAAAAAGAGTGTAGTACTCCTACTCACCTGGAAATTGGCTTTTTGGACTCACTTGCATGCGTGGAGAAGAAATAGGGTATCAATCTACCCTGTCATTGGACACCTCAGAACCAATACTCTCCTACCTGTGTCTGCCTAAGAGTTAATCAAGAGGAGAGGGCCCAGGACAGTTACAAGTTATATTACAAATAAAGCTATATTATGTTATGCTATGCTATGCTATGCTATGCTATGCTATGTAAGGTTATATTATTGTCATGTTATATTATATTATATTATAGCAGATGCCTACAATGTGATTTAAAATCCATAATCTGTATTCTAAAATTCTTGGTGGTACAGTGACCATTTCCAAGGAGTGCAAGAGAAAGGCTGGCAGGTGTACTTCTACAGCATTCAGATTCTTGGTTTGCTATAGTTACTTCTGATTGTTTGTTTTATCTTAAAACTTAAACTTGGGAATAAGGAGGTTAATCACCTATTATAAAGGTATCAGTTTAACAAAGTGTGACGTGAAATTCTGACTGTCAGATGAGTAATCAAAAATCTATAGTTAGAGAGGAATTTCAGATTCTGAGTAATCTGCTTAGACAAATATAATTATAGACAGTGAATATTATTTTTCTAATGTTATATTTGAACTTTGATAACTAAAAATTATTATTATTTATTCATATACCACTACTACACCATCTTAAATGAAATGCTCCATCAAGGAGCATGGCTTCACACCAATATATCTGACCACCAGGTGGATATTTCTACTTATATATTCTATGACATCTTAAAACAGAAAAAAAATTCCACATCAGCAACTCAAATCATGTTTGTCCTCCCCTATGTGTGGTCTTACTCCCAAATTTTAGAATCCAAGAGATTCTGCCTGCTAAGTGCTGTTGAAATTCCTTTCCTTCACTCTAGCAAAGGGATATTTACTATCAAACTATAAGCCATCTCTCACCTGGATTTCTTCAATGGCCTCTTATTTTTCCACCTTTACCAACCTCTCTAATCCATTCTCCACACAGCAACCAGATTATTTTTTTCTTTTTTTGACGAATTAAAACCTCACTTTCATTTTCCTGATTGAAACCTTTGAATGGTTCTCTCTTAATATTAAAATAATATCCTAAGATTTGTCATTGGTTTTGAGTTTTAATCTGGTACAACCAATGCAACCATCATTATCTCTTGAAATCTCCTTATAAAGAACTTCTCTCCCTTCTCCTCCAGCTCTATGGTTTTATGAGAGTTTTCCATCATGCAACCCAATAGATGGGCTATATCTGATTCCTAGCTGGGTGAGCCACTGCTTGAAGCTGAGACAATCAGCATTTCCTCAAACATGGGGAAGAGAGCAGCCCAAAGTGGCAAAGCTGGTGGGCAAAGCTGTGCACGTGAGGTTTGCAGCAGCCATATTTCTAGTCTTACAGAGAAAGCTAGCCTGAAGAATCAAGCAAACATTCAGAGAAAATTGGGTGAAATATGGGAGACTGAGTCCAGGTGGCATTTAACTCCAATGCTTAATGATACCTATTCTTTCTGTGGTCTCTTTACATGGGTTAGTATACTCTCTTTTCCTTTAAGACAATTCCAATTGGTTTTATTACCCCCATAGTTACCTGGTTGGTACAGATGTTAAAATGAAAGGGGTTATTCACCTAAAATAAGACTCTCAACACTGGCTGTGCTTATGGGAGAAGCTATAAAGTAAGTATCTGGCCCACACGCCAAGTTCAATATTACCCAAAAAAGAAAGAAATTGAGGTAGAGAAAAGAATAAAAGCAAAGAAAAATGATGAAATTTTGCCAGGGCATTTATATTAAGGGTAAGTAAAATTAATATGGAAGAAACATTTATTTATAAACTTAGTGAGGAAAGTAATTTACAAATGTGCAACCTCTTAGAAACCCTCCTGTGTATGAACCAAAGAAAGTGAATTTTGTTACGATTTCAGAAGGCTGGTGAGGGTTTGACTACGTTAATATAGTATTGAACCAAGAGGATACAAACGTGCTTGGTCTTTTGTCTCTGCAGAATTCTGGGTGTTTACTGAGGGAGTTCTCTGAAAGAATGAAGTCAAATTGTAAGTCAAAATGTCACTTTATTAGCTGGGCTGGTTCTCAGTCTGTATTATGAGTTTCTCCATTCTCTGGATCCAAATCCACTGCAGTGCTGTAGGAGTGAGTCACTGGGTCATGGCTTTATAATTGCTATATACGTTCTTCATATCTCTTGTATAATTCCCTGCCTCTGGTCCATCTTCAGTACTTCAGAGAGAGATCTTTTTAAAATACAAGCGTAATGTAGCACTGCCTTGCTTAAAAGTAGTCAATGGTTGTTGCTAGTCCTAAAGGTAAAGCACACACCTTTAACAGGATCCAGAGGGTTTCTGGTGTCCACTTAGATCTGATTTTCTTTAGGGGGCTTTCCTTGGCTCCTAATATTGTAATGGGAATCTTCCCCCTTTATGGCAAATCTCTTTCTCTAAATGAAAGTCCTAATTGCCACATAGCCTTCAATAATAATTACCTGATACTCTGAAACCCTAGTAAATCTATGAAATCAGATTCTGGGCTTTTTCATTACTGTATTTGCCATGTAGTTAGAACAGTGCCCAAAACTATTTGAAAGCTAAAACATTTCTTTAATAATAAAAGAAATTATTGTCACACTTTTTAACATAAATATTAAAAGCTTGGTTCGGCCTCTGTCTTAGTTGGCCAGGGCTGCTATGATAAATACCACATAACGGGTTGGCTTAAACAACAGGAATTCTTATCTCATGGTATTGGACGCTGTAGGTCCAACGTTAATGTATTGGCAAGGGTTACTTTCTCCTGGAGTCTGTGGTTTTCTGGAAATCCATCATTACATGGTGCTCTCTCTCCCGCTCTGTCTGCTTCTCACATCTCCACTGACCTCCGGATTATTTAACTTCTGGTTTCTATCGACTGCCTGCATCCAAATTTCCTCTGTTTATGAAGACTTCAGTTATATGTATCAAATCCCAACTGATTTGATTTGACCTCATCTAAATAGGCTCTTCGACGATCCTATTCACAAGTGAGTTCACATCTTAAATAATAATGACATCTTTGAAGGTCTTATTTACAAATGGGTTCATACCACACAACAGGGCTTAGGACTTGAACATATCTCTGTGGAGGACATAATTAAGTTCCTGACAACTACCAAAAGATGTAGGCTACTTTTTCTTTGCTTTTTAAGCCTATGGATGCCTAGTAATGCAACTTCCCTGTATTTATAAGGAATTAATAATTATCTGGTAAAAACTGACATAAAGCCAGTCAGGGAAATTAAAATTCTCTGTGGAGCTTGTCTTGAAATTCTAATCTCTTCTGAAGTGATGTAACTATTGTATTGCTAGTGAATTAAAGAAAAGAGATCATTCCTTAATCTTAAGGTTACAGCCTAATGCATAAAGTTTAATTTTTTTACTTCCTTAGGTGAGGGTGAAATGATGTGATTACATTTCATCTGAAATCTAAAATTAGCTCAAGTTAGCATGTTCTCTTTAAAAGGGTAAAAGGAAAATGATGTAATGTTTTTAATGTCACATTTAATTCTATTAGAAATCTTTGTAATGAATTATTTTGTGATCTCATGTTTGAAATTCTGTAAAGGGAAATGGAGCATTGAGTAGGCGACATCCAGTTAATTTTGTTAATCAACCAAATGAAAAAGGAGTTTTAACCTAAGAAAAAATATATTTTCTTCACATTTCTCTATGGAATGGGATCATGAAACTTTCAGAAGTATGTATGATGATTTTTGGTGATTTGAAATGATGCATGGAATAACATGATTTTCTGCTGTGATGTTGTATCTGAAATACTAAATGCAAACAAATGTGAATAATATGATTCAACTGTTTATACCAAGTTTGAGGAATTGATATTTATTTGTAACACTAATGTGTAGAATGAATGAAATTTGGATCTGATAGTAAAAGAATTTTCAAAAACTATAAACATAGAAACCAAATAAGAAATCAGAATTTTTATCTTTTTCTTCAATCATTAAATATAATTCACATTACGAACACTGCAAATCTTTAAATATTATTCTCCAATTTGATACAAGAACTATGAAACACCTCATTATATATTATTTATTCAGCAAATTTTCATTCTTAATTACTTGGTTTCAATATTTCTTATTACTATAATCAGATATACAATAACAGAGTAGAATTCTGGAGAAAATTCTGTCCCATGTTTGTGGGGTCTCCGAGGAGGGACCAGTGATAGGGAGTAGAGGAAGTTAAATGTTTAAAAATGTGAAAGCATGATTTGAAACCCTGAGCACTGATGAACTAATAGGGACATAGGACCACTACAAGCAAAATAATAAGGGAAAAAAGTAAACATAAAGTAAAGCATTTATTGTAGGAATAAGCTGAGTTAAAAAATGAATTGGGCAGGCCATGGTGGCTCAGCAGGCAAGAATGCTTGCCTGCCATGCCAGAGGACCCGGGTTCGATTCCTGGTGCCTGCCCATGTTAAAAAAAAAAAAATGAATTGTCAATAGATTTTCCTGAGTTATTTGTGTTGAAAGAAAATTTTAATATAGTTCATTTTGCTTTGGTAGGTAGTCTGGAAGTGTGAGAGGTAACAGAATGGTCTGAAATGTGATGAAGATGCTGAGGGCACAAACGGGTGGGCGAGAGCAGCTCTGTAGCCACCAGAGTCCATTTTATTCCAAACTGGCCCTTAGTTACTTTTTTCAGAGGTAAATGAAGGCCACATGCAGTTGTAAGAATAATATAAGCAGTTCCCTTGCACATTTTGGAATGACAGCACTTGGGAAACCTGTAGCACACTATCACAAATAGGAGATACAGGTCTTTGAATTTCTATAAAAGCCTGACAAACTGTTTTCCCTTCCATGTATGTCCCTTACTGCTGTGGGTGGGGATGGTTATGGGACCAAGTTTATGACTAGATATAAAAAGTGTTTATAAAAATCAGTGTCATTGATAATTTGCAATCATTTTATTCATTTTGAGGCTTATATTGTCACTTACATTCCAACCACAAAAAGGTTCTCTCCCCAACTTCTCTCTGTCCATAGACACATAATTATTTTCTTATATCACATGATATCTGTGTAGGGTGACATGTCATGTTCAAGACAGCATGCAGCATACTCATTGTCATGTTTGAGATATAGAGAAAGGAACATCTGACGTACTAATCCTGTCTCGCAGATATCAGTCACAACCCCAGTGTAGATATAGCCAAGTTATTCTCATATATGTTTGTGATGATTCATGTTTATGGGGCTCCTCATTTGAGAAGCCTAGTTTAGCTCAGAGGGCATTTCTTAACATTTATGAAAACCATTTTGGACTCTGAGATCCCAGCCAGTATCTCACAGACAGCTTTGTGCTTGGTAAATTGGAGTCTGTTTAATTCCTCTCAAGAGTTCTCCTTGCTTAATAGTGTAGTGCCAGTATCCTTTATTATTTAGAATGTTTTCATTAATTTGTTTTGTTTTTTTCTCTTTTTTGCATTAAAAGATAAAATGTGTAAAGTTGATGTTTCATAAAATATAAGAGGCATGCTTTACTGTTTTCTTTTGAAATACTTGTGGATCACTCACTCCAGTGATAATCACATTTTCAACCTCAATAATTCATCTTAGAAAGGATTTCTCCCTCAATGAATTGTGCTGTTAGGGCTATTCTTGACCAGAATTTAAGGATCCAAAAAATAATCTCTCAAGATATTTCTTGCAACAACTTTGCCAGTGGGTTTGGATAACTTATCAGGTAGACTTTACACACTGATCTAACATATAATTAATAAGTTTCCTTTTACTCTTGTCTAGGAAATATTGCTTCCTCCTCTGAGCCTCATACTTTTCTCAGTTAGGTAAAAAAGAAGCCAGCAACACAGTGCTTGGCTTTTGAAGTGTTATCAGTCCTTATTACATTATTCATTTTGGGGCAACATGATCATTATTAACACAGAGCAGCTACAGATCCTAGCATTCTCTCTGGCTTTGCTTCATTTTATTACTAGAAATAGGGAATAAATAGCATGTATAATTATAGGTTTACATTTTCCAAGTATAGAATTGAATCTATCAGGCATTGTTGAAAACTATCAAAACATTTTTTGTGCTTCATTTCTTTTGCACAAAAATGATGTCAAGTAGCAAAATGTTATACAGATATTTCTGGGATAAAACCAATTTGCAATATAATATTAAAATTATGTAAGTATCTATAAGAGAAGAGAGAATTATGATATCTTAGCTTCAACATTAAGATATCTTATAATATCTAACACTTAAAGCATCCTTGAAGAATGAAACTGTATTAAAAATAGAAAGCCACAGACCAAAATGTGGAAGAGGGAAGAGTGCTGCTGCTAACTGTTAGAGCACAGACCTCTGCATTAAGGGTTTGTGGGTCTTGGGAACAGTTGGGGTGCCCAATAGGATGGTGGAATGGAAGTATCTTGGAAAACTCAGCCAGACTGGTGGAAACCTTCACATTGTTCAGCCCTCTTCATAACCACTTCCCAAAGCAAGTGGTATCAATTGTGTTTTCTGCCTCCAGGAAGGAACAATAAGCTTGAGAACTTGGGTACAGAGGTAGGGAAAGAACCTTGACAACTGCATACATGCTTATATTAGTTTGAAAGCTACCAGAAATGGCACACCTTTTAAAAAGGAAATTTAATAAGTGACAAGTTTACAGTTCTAAGGAAGTGAAACTGTCCAGATTAAGGCACCAACAAGAGGTTACCTTCACTCAAGAAAGGTCAATGATTCTAGAACAGCTCTGTCAGCTGTGAAACCACATGGCTGGCATCTACTTGTTCCTTGCTCCTGGGATCTGTTGCTTTCAGCTACTGTGTCGGTGGGGGGTTCTCACTTTGCTTCTCTGGGGCTGGCTTTCATCTCTAGGTTTCCCTTGGCTTTCTTCAGTTTCTGGCTTACTTAACATCTCATGGTGATATCTGCTGGGCTCCAAGCATCTCCAAATATCTGTGTCTGTGCTCTCCAAGTGTTGGAATCTGTGGTAGCTCTGCTCTAAAGTTTCTGTCAGCTCTCTCTCTCTCTCTCTCTCTCTGTAAGATCTCACAGCTGTCTCCAAAATGTTTCCTCTTTTAAAGGATCTCTAGTAAACTAATCAAGACCCACCCTGAATGGGTGGAATCACATCTCCATCTAATCAAAAGGCCACACCCACAATTGGGTGAGTCACATCTCTGTGGAGACAATTTAATCAAAAGTTTCTATCTTACAGTATTGAATCAAGATAGAACGAAATGGTTGCCCCCCAAGTTAGGATCAGGGTTAAAACATGGCTTTTCTGGGGTACATAGTATTTTCAAACTGGCACAAACCTAGAGTAAAGCTACCCTCATACCACAGCAGGTATAGCAACCATCCCACAAAGAATAATAAACACAAAGATAAACACACAACACAACATCAGCAAATATTTGCAGAAATTCAATATGACTAAAGAAACACAGAAGTTAAACAACAAATTTAAAAGGGAAGGAACATTATTAATGGAGCAAATAAAAGAGGAATTTGAATAAGCATTGTCAGTACTATCATAGACATGAGGTTGTTGAACTCACAAAATGAAGCAACACAGATAATGTAAATGAAACACATGGCTAATGAGATTTTTAAAAAGTGAGCTCACGTTATGTGCTACAAAACAAGATAAGCAACTAAGGAATAAATAGGAATGAATTAGTGAAAAGTCCATGGTCAAACTGAAGAATTGTACCAGAATACAGAAAATGTATTTCAAAGTACATAAGGAAAAGATATTATGGATAGATACAGAATTTATAAAATGCATCAAATGGGGTGGGTCACTGTGGCTCAGCAGGCAGAGTTCTTGCCTGCCATGCCGGAGACCTGGGTTCGATTCCAGGTGCCTGCCCATGCAAAAAAAAAACAAAAACAAAACAAAACAAAAATCCCATCAAATGGAGCAGAAAGAATATGAGGATAAATGACATGATTGTGTCCATGTACACACAAACACCCTGATAGAGTAAAATTTCAAACAAAAAACATCCAAAAATTATTCTGTAGAAGAGATAGATATCTTAGCCTCCAGAAAGGAAGGAGAATAGCTATAATCACAAACATTTTTTGATAATACAGTTTTGAACAGAAAATTACATGAAATTTCTAACTCATATTGGATTCTTCTCTACTTGGCCAAATTATATCTACTGCATAGGAAAGATAGAAGTTTATATATATATTTAACATTAATGGACTAAGAAAATTTATTATCCATATCACCTCTGACATAATTCATAGAGGACATGCACACTTGTGGGAAGACAAAATAAATCTAAAAAAATAATTGGGAATTAGTGATTATTTGTAATAACATTAATAAACTAATCATGAATCTAAAATTTTAAGAAATATTAAATATAGTTGTAAAGGGTATGAACACAGCTAGACATAAGAGGGTTACTAGCTTTACCACTAATGTATTGGACACATTACCTAACTTCTTTTTGGCTCAATGTCTCTATTTGTAAAATTGGTAAAAAAGACTGTATTCACCTCACAAGAGTATTGTTAGACTTAAATAAAGTAATCCATGTAAGGTGCAAAGAACAGTGCCTGGCAAATGTAAGCACACAACAAATGTTAAATTTGATTATTCTTAATGTAGAAATTAATAATAATTTTGAACTAGAATTACAAATGCTATCAGATAGGATGTATTTGTCAGGGTTCTTTAGGAAAATAGAACCAACAGGAGATATCTGTAAACATGAGATTTTATGAAAACTGTCTCATGCAACTGTGAGGATGCACAAGAAGTCCACATTCCATAGGAAAAGCAGTGAGCTGACAACAACGACGAAATTCTTTGACGAATTCCAAGGAGAGGCAGGCTGGCTGAATTAGAGACCACCGACCTCTTGTCTGATTACTGAAGTCCTAACCTCCCCCTTAAAAGTCTTCAACTGATTAGATTACATCCAGATGATTGGATTGGATCCAACTGATTGGGTTTTCTCATTGTGGAAGGCACACCTCTTAGTTGGTCATAGGTTTACTCAGCCATAGATGCAACCTACTGCCTAACTCAAGTCCATGAAATGCCCTGGCAATAACAGGCCAGTATTTGCTTGACTGGGTACTATCACCTGGCCAAGTTGACACATGAACCTAATCATCACAGTCCACCTCTTATTGACTTGGCAGCTATATACATTATGGTAAACCATACTTAATCTCAAAATAGAACACAATAACAGATACAGTTTTTTAACCTGACAATATTCAACTGTTCTGCATACAACTGGAAACCCATTGTCTTCCCAGAGTAGGGGGCAAGTCCTTGCATAACATTCGCTATTAAATCTGATATTCCTTAACTTAATTAATACAACATGAACAATAAAACTTTTGTCATATGATAAGGGGATCAGATAGGGCAAGTCATAGCTGGTAACAAAGATGAATATATTTGAATTATCCCAGGAGAGGCTGGCTGGCTGAAGTAGAGACAAATTTCTCTCTTCTGATTACTGAAGTCATAACCTCTCTCTTAAGAGTCTTCAAATGATTGGATTAAACCCAGCGATTGGATTAGTTTGAGCTGATTTGGTTCTGCTGGGCACCATCATCTGGCCAAGTTGACATATGAACCTAACCATCACATAAAATTTAGTTGTGACACTGGCAGAATAAGTTTTAATAATATTTTTCTAATGTTTTGTTTTGATATAACAGATGACTTGGATACTGCTAATTTTTATAATTGCTAAAATGTATTCATTTATGAGTGCTTATCAGGTATTTAGTCAGAGTCAGTTTCTGTTTCTTGTGATCAAAGAACAGTTTCCTCCTATCTGTCTCCAAAATTACCCTGTCCTTATTGTCTATTCCTCAGTAAAGCATTTAGAAAACTTACTTTGGGGAAATAACCAACTTCCTAGAAAACATATAAGATTTCACTGTATATGTTTGTGTAGAGAAATATAGGATTAATTTATTATTTATTTATTTCTGTACTGGCTTGAATTAGCTGTGTACTTCAGAGAATCCAAGCTCTTTTAATTGAATCTTATGGGGGCATACCCATTGTTGGGTTGACCTTTCGATTAAGCTGTTTCCACGTAGATATGACACCACCCATTCCAGGTGGGTCTTAATCTGCTTACAGAACTCCTTCAAGAGAGACACTTTGGAGAGAGTTCAGAAAGAAACGCTCCAAGAGATGCTAAAGAAGAACCCACAGAAACTGAAAGAGTCTGAACCTGAAGTGAACCAAGAGAAGTTAAGGGATAAAATCCAGTTTTTGTCCCAGAAAAGCTAAGAGAAGACCTATAGGATGCAGAAAGAGCGTCACTTGTATCAGAAGCTGAAAGCAATGGAACTGGGAGCAAGATCCAGCAGATGCCGGCCATGTGCCTTCCCAGCTAACAAAGGTGTCCCAGATGTCAGTGCTCTTTGTTTCGAGTCAAGTTGTCTTCCTCTTGATGCCTTAATTTGTACATTTTCATGGCCTTGGGACTGTACACTGTAATTTAATAAATCCCTTTTGTAAAAGCCAACCCATTTCTGATGTATTGCATTCTGACAGCATTATCAAACTGGAATCGATTTTGGTTCCACAAAAGTGGGGTGTTGAAATCTGCAATTACCAAAATTGCTGGAATAGCTTTATAAACAGATAAGGGGAATATTCTAGAAGAATTATGATATGCTTGATAGAAAAGACCTAGACCATTTGAAGAGACTCTTTGTAGAAATTTGGACACTAAAGGCATTTCCAATGAGGCTATAGACAAAATGATGTATGTGTCATTGCAAACTAGATGGAAGGTGACCCTTATTTTAAAGTGGCAGAGAATTTGGCAAAATTGCAGTTATTGGGTAGAAGGGAGAATTTGAAAGTGATGAGCTGGGACATCTAGCCGAGGAAATTTCCATACCAAATATGGAAAGGTGGCTGGGCTTCTCCTTGCAACTTATAGTGAAATGCAAGCAGAAAGGGATAAGCTATGAACTAAACTCTTGAGTGTGAAGAAATCAGGAACTGATAGCTTGGAAAATTCTAAGCTTTTGGAATATGAGTTCCCAGAGAACAGTGTCCCATGTGAGGATTTAGCCACACATGGGTGAGCCATTTACATATAAGTCAGGATTGGAAATGCAGCTATTCAGAAAGATTTAAGGAAAGTCATATTGTCTGGTGGGTGGGACCCATGTTTTTGCATGGAAAACTGATGAGTTTGCTATGGGATCTCTATAAATGGAACCACTACCAGTCTGGACTAAAAGGGACAGAAAATGGAGAGATTGAAGGAAAAATAACTTTAATGGTGGAAACATGGAAACCAAGATTCTTTGGGCCAGAAGTGTGGCCCCAACTGTCCATGAGGGAAGTGCAAGTTTGCCCTGGAGTTCAAAGAATGGAGCCTGGCTGCTCTGTTGCCAAGGAAGAGCTTTGCCACCAGAAGCCTTAGAGAGTATGGATCATATTCCCTGGGGATTGGAGGGAGTCTGACCAACACCCCATTGTTCTGAAGGGGTTGAATCTGTGCCCAGGAGAAGGTAGAGAGTTCAGGTACTGCTCCAATGCTTGAGGAGGGTGGGGCTGAGAACAGGTTGTCCCCCTAGTGTTTTGATGTGTTAAAACCCCTCACCCTAATGTTTGGAGAGAGCAGGGCTGGATCACTGCATAAGCTCTTGGAGAGAGTGTAACTGCCGCTCTCTAAGCCCTGACACTAAGCCTTCACCTTTAAATGACTCTCAGACCTTGAAATCTAATGAACTATGCCCTTCAGAATTTTGCAGAATTGTTCGGTAACTTTGACCCTTGTTTTCCTTCCAATTTCTCTCTATGGCAATGGGAGTATTTATCCTATGACTGCCCCTAGATAACTTGTACTGAGTTTCACAGGTCCATAGCCATAGAATTTTGCCTTAGGATGAATGATGCCTGTAGCTGATTTTGATGAGATTTTGTACTTTTTTTTTTTCTTTACGTGCATGGTCCAGGAATCAAATCTGGGTCTCCTACATGGAAGGCAAGCATTCTATCATTGAACCACCTGTGTACCCAATTTTATATTGTTTTAAACCTTGTGTTATATTTGTATTGTTACTGAAATGGCTTAAGGCTTTTGTGATACTTTGATGCAATGAATGCATTTTTAATATGGAGAGAACATGTCTTTTTAGGGTCCAGAAGGTGGAGTGTGGCTGTTTGAATCTGTTATGCACCCCAGAAAAGCCAATTTATTTTAATCCAATTTTGTGGGGGTAGATTTATTTTTGGATTGGACCTTATGATTAGGCTGTTTCCATGGAGATATGAGGCTGCTCATTCAAGGTGCGTCTTATCTGCTTCCTGGAGTCCTTTTAGAAAGAGACATTTTTGAGCAAGCTCAGACAGAAATGCCTCAGAGATGCTAAGGAAGGACCCAGAGAAACTTAAAGAACCAGAACCTGGAGAGAGCCAAGAGGAAGTAAGAGATAAAATCGTTTATGCCCCAGAGAAGCTAAGGGAAGAACTATAGGATACAGAGAAAAAGCCAGTTGAATCAGAAGATGAAAGCAATAGAGCTAGGAGCAAAAACCAGCAGATGCCAGCTATGTGCCTTCCCAGCTGACAGAGGTGTCCCAGATGCCAATAGCTTTTGTTCAGAGTCAAAGTATTTTGTAACATTTCATGGCCTTAGAACTGTAAATTTGTAGCCTAATCAATCCACTTTGTAAAAGCCAATCCATTTCTGGTATATTGCATTCTGGCAGCATTAGCAAATTGAAACACTTTCTTATGTCACAACTTTATTTTTACTTTAAAAATAATTTATATTAGGGGTGATGAATTATACTTAATTTTATAAGAGAACACAATTTTAAAAGACTGTGACTACTAGACTTTCACTTTAAAAGTCTTTACATATTCATTTTCATCTAAGTTAAAATATCAATTCCCTAGCATAACTCAGAAAATCTTACACTTGAACCTTACTGAATCTATTAGCACCTGTTCTAGTTTGCTAGCTGCTGGAATGCAACACACCAGATATGGATTGGCTTTCAATAAAAGGGGATTTATTTAGTTGGCGTGTAGCTCTTCAGAGGAAAGGGAGCTAACTTTCAACTGAGGTTCTTTCTTACATGGGAAGGCACAGGGTGATCTCTGCTGACCTTCTCTCCAGGCTTCTGGGTTCCAACAACTTTCCCTGGAGTGATTCCTTTCTGCATCTCCAAAGGCCTGGGCTGAGTTGAAAGTGCTGAGATGAGGTATGCTGAGCCGCTTTGGCTGTACTACATTGAGCTCTCTCATTTAACCAGCCAGTTAAACATCGTTCATTGCAGCAGGCACGCCTCCTAGCTGACTGCAGATGTAATCAGCAACAGATGAGGTTCACATGCCATTGGCTCATGTTCACAGCAACAGAACTAAGCACCGTCACCTGGCCAAGCTGACACCTGAACCTGACTACCACAGCATCCTCCGCTGCCACTCTCTCATAAACTTCAGTAAGATATGATATTATCCTGCCATATCATCTTGCCTTTGTGCTTTTGCTCAAGGTACTCATTCTGTTTAAAAAACCCATTTCCTTCTAAGTAAAATAAAACTGTATGAATACACATATGTGCACGTATACATATATAGACAGTTATTAAAAGTTAAGCTTGCAAGAAATGAAGCAGTGCAAATATTACCTAATTAGACTTACCAGATACCCTACCATAAGAAATCAGAAATAAAAATATGGAGTCTTTTTTGGAGGGTGGGGATAAGAAGTAAGGATTTATAAATATGCTATTATGCACCCCTCTAGCCACCTATTTTTTTTTTCTGGTGCTGGATATGAGTTCAAGATTACATTGACCGGGGTGCATTGGTAGTTCAGTGGTTAGAATGCCCACCTTTCATGCTTTCATGCAGGAGACCCAAGTTCAATTCCTGGACCATGCACCCCCCAAAAAGATTACACTGACCAAATCAGTGGGCTGTCCTTCACATAGATGTTCCCTTAGAGGTAGGGGAGCATACAGAAAGGTTAGTCATTCTTCAGGCTATCCTCATTCTCCCCTTTTCACTGAGCTTTAATCTTTCAGCTCTTTCTCTTTATTTATCTGACAGTCTTCAATTCCTTATTCCAGGTGAGGGACTTTCTCCACAAGAAAGAATTGCCCTGCCTACCCTTGTGACATGAGGAATTTTATAGACCTGAGTGTGGGTTAAGAGTATAGACATTCTCTCCCTTTCAAGTTTAAGTTTCTGTTTATACACAAGGGTTTAAAAACAAACAAATAACATTGTAAGATTGAATCTCCTGCAATAGCCCTTTTCCAGATGACATGTGATTAATACTCTCTCTGCATGTGTATGACTCAGTGATTCAAGTTGAAAAAAGTATCTCTATTCTTCTTGATTTTCAGTAGAGTTCCCTTAAAAATTTCTCTTTGATTATCTTACAGTTGAAAGATATTGTGGTTAATCCGGGTTTCATACTACATTAGGCTTTTTAAAAACTGGTGTAATTTTATTGAGATATATTCACATGCTATACAATACATCCAAAGTATACAATCAGTGGTACACAATATCATCACATAGTTGTGCATTCGTAACTATGGTTATGTTTAGAACATTTGCATTACTCCACAAAAAGAAATAAAAAGAGAAAAGAAAACCCCAAACATCCCATTCCCCTAACCTCTCCCTCTTATTGACCACTATTGCAATTTACCCAATTTTAGGACTTACAATAGAGGCAGGTTAACTAAGATATGGGTTGTTTTTTTGTATTAATTTGTAAGCTGCCAGAATGCGATATACCAGAACTGGAACAGATTTAAAAAGGGGGAAATTAATAAGTTAAAGTTTACAGTTCTAGGCCTATGAAAATGTCTAAGCTAAGGCATCCAGGTAAAGATATCCTAATTCAAAAAAGGCTAATATGTCTGGAACACCTCTGTCAGCTCGGTAGTCACATGGCTGATATCACCTGGTCCCTTGCTCTTGGGCTCCGTTGCTTTCAGCTTCTTTTCCTGTGGGTCTCTTCACCTTCCTTCACTAGGGCTGACTTTCATCTCTTACTTTCCCTTGTCTCTCTCCAGGTTCTGGCTTGCTTAACACCTCATGGCAACATCGCCTGGACTCCAAGCACTTCCAAACATCTGTCCGTCTGTTCTCCAAGTGTCGGCATCTGTGTGAACTCTGTTGTGAAGTTTCTTTTGGCTCTGTCATTTCTGGCTCTCTCCAAAATGTTTCCTCTTTTAAGAATTCCAGTAAACTAATCGAGACCCACCTAAGATGGGTGGAGTCACATCTCCATCTAATCAAAAGATCACACCCACAATTGTGCATGTTACATCTCCTTTGAGGTAATCAAAATTTTCCAACTACAGTATTGAGAAACAATGCTTCCCCAAGATTGAATCAGGATCAAAACATGGCTTTCTTAGGGTACATAATATTTTCAAAATGGCACAGTTTTTCTAAAAAGAATTTAAGTTACAAGTTTATTGTTCTAAGGACATAAAAATGTCCAAACTAAGGCATCCAGATAAAGATACCTTTGACCCAAGAAAATGACAATGACTTTCAAGATTTCTCTGTCAGCTGGGAAGGCACATGGCAACATCTGTTAGCTTCCTCTCTTGACTTCTCCTTTCAAACGGCTTCCCTGGGGACTTTTTCTTTCTGAATCTCTAAAGGTCTCTATTGCTGTCAACTCTGAAGCTTTTTACAAGATTGCTCCCTCTTAAAGGGCTCCAGTAAGCAACCCCATCTTGAACAGGTGGAGACACATCTCCAGGGAAACCACCTAATGCAAAGGTCCCACCCACAATTGGGTGCATCTCATTTCCATGGAAACAACTTAATATGAAAGATCCCACCCAACAATATTGAATCTGGATTAAGGCATGTGGCTTTCCTGGAGTACGCAGAAAACCACAACAGTTTCAAACTGGCACAATACTGTTATTTTTTAGCGGCATTTTATTTTAACTTTAAATGCAATTTTATTGAGATATATTCACATACTATAAAAACCATCCAAAGTATATAATCAGTGGCTCACAGTATCATCACATAGCTGTCCATACATCCCCATGATAAATTTTAGAACATTTTCATTACTCCAGAAAGGAAATAAAAATAAAAAGGAAACCAAATTCTCCCATACCTTTTATCCCCCATATTATTGACCCATCGTATGCTGTGGTATATTTGTTGCTATCAATGAAAGAATATTAAAAAATAACTGTTAACTATAGTTCATAGTTTGCAATAGGTACACTTTTCCCCCCATATCCTTCTATTATCAATTTTTTGTAATAGTGTCATATATTTGCTCTAGTTCATGAAAGAACTTTTTTAGCTTTATACAGTTCATCACAGACATTATCTACCACGCGATTCGTTGTGTAACACATCCTATATTTTAACCTTCAACTTTCTTTCTGGTAACATACATGAGTCTAAATTTCCCCTTTCCACCACATTCACACACCATTCATCACTGTTAATTATTCTCACAATAATGTGCTACCATCACCTCTGTCCATTTCTAAATGTTTAAGTTCAACCTAATTACACATTCTGCATGTATTAAGCAACCACTCCCCATTATTTAGCCTCATTTTATATCCTGATAATCTATAGTCTATATTTTATGTCTATGAGGTTCATATCAGAATTAGTTCATATCAGTAAAATTACATAATATTTGTCCTTTGTGTTTTTAGGCAGTATATTTTTAATGTGTCTCCAAAGGGTCTTCTTTTTTTACATAATGAAAGAAAAAAAAGAAAAGACTATAGCATCTTCTTATAACCTGAGAAAACAAAACAATCTGCCTTTTTGATACTGATCATTAATGATTTCTGTGAAGATTTGGAGAGGAAAAATCTCCACACTAACCTTCTTTTAGATCACATCCTCAGAGATGCAATAGGCTCTGCCACAAATGTTCTCCAGCCAGAATGGTAGTGGATACAGAATTTTCCATGACCCCAAGCCACAAAATTGAAAAATCAGTCCCAGTATTGAATGAAAAAAGACTAGTTCAGATGTATCACTGTCTCATACTATAGGCAAAATATGCTCTCTTAGCAAAAAAAAACAAGGCAGAGAGGTTTAGGTTTATCTGAATGAACACTCACACTGAAGAACTCCTTAGAAAATGATGCTTATTTAATGCAAAAAAAATGTGGGTGGGTATTTCTTCTTCACTAAAAAGCAAAGACAAACTGAGAAGAGAAACCCATAATTGCAAATCTATTGTATCAATTAAAACTTGAAACACTAGCTGACTCATGAAATGATTATTTTATGCTGGTAGCGAATCTGAAGTCTTCGTATGCATTTCAAGCATTTATCATGTTCTTCAGTTATTATCCTGTCAATGTACTCAGCACATTTTATAAACAAATGGTGACAGGAAAGCAATTAGATATTTACTACATGTATTGTACTTTCTTTTTCTTTGTTTATATTGTCAAATAAGTGCACAGCCTCTCTAATTTTGATGTGGTCCATAAATGATGGTGTGTGGTAGGTTTTTCTTTGAAGAATACAGCTGTTAATACTTTGTTTAGTTTAGGGTATGTTTTCCAATTCACTTTCACCAATGGATATGTCTTCTAGTGAGCACCCATATTTATCCATTTTTAGGGCAAATCAAGAAGGAGTCTTAACATCACGGTCTTAGAAAAGGAAAAGCACATTTGTTAATGGGAAAAGTGGACAAAGAGAAGAAACTAAGAATAAAAAGGAGTGATCAAACTCTCCACCCCATTTCCTTATCTGTCACTTCAAGGCAGAAGAATTTTGGGTCTAGTATTTCTCTCAAGATGGTTGTGCTTAGGGAATTTTATTTCATTTACTGGTCTCTTAACTTTATATGCTGAGATTATTTTGTGGGGATAGATAGTGTTGTATAAACTGACTGGTCTCCAAGCAGCATTTGACCAAGTAAGGCTTCCATTATAACTGCCCAACCCACTCAGTGGGGATTGGCCATTTCATGGTACTCTTTTCCCTTATTCCCTTCCCTATTCATGTTGTAGTATATGATTTCCATTACCCCAACTCCCCCAAAGCTGGTGTATCAGAACCAGGGCTTATTTCAATTGTCTTATTTTTGTCCAAGAAACATTTGAAGGAATAGGGCATAACTGCAGTCATTTTAATTGGGAAGACAGAGAAGCTAAACAGCCAAGTCCAATACAATCTGGTAGTTAGGTCTTTATTCAAACAAAATATTCTAAATAAATAGAGAAATGTTAAAGGTTGTTGATCTATCAGTGAAAGAGCTGAAGGTGAATAGTTTCCTTGATTTATTTTTACACTTTGTGGTTATGTTGAGCACATATTATATAGCAGAATAGTAATTTGAGACATCACCCAGCATTTTCTTCTCCTTCCCCTACTTCTATCAACAATTCAAGCTTGAACCATAACATTATGGAGAAGCCATCAGATCAGCACCATCTTTTGCTTCTAAAGCAAACAAACATACAAAAAATCCATGCTTTAGGTATAAGATCCGAAACTTTTATTTCATAGTCACAGACTGCAATATTTTTGTGTTCCTACTTTCTCAACCCCTTCTCCCTGTCCACTATGTGAGAACTGTTCAATCAGGTAAAAGAGTGAGAAGTATTGGTAGTATTGAGAGAATTGTGAAAGTACACAAAGTGAGTAAGATGTGATCAACTTGTTCTTTTACCTCTCATAAGCTTTGTGGTGAGATTTTCAATGCAGATAACCCAGTTTAGGATTAGAAAGGAAAGAGACTTTCTTTCTCTCTTCTTTGATTATGCCCTCGAGGAAACCCATGGCCCCCGAAAGAAGTGTTTGGAAACCTAAATGCATCCTGGTTTACCAGTGGCAAAGTTAGCTGTTTACATGTGAGAAGAACACATGGAGGTTTTCTCCATTCACCACCGGAGTTATTCCTGTTTCCTCCTGTTCTAGTTTGCTAGCTGCTGGAATGCAACTCATCAGAGATGGATTGGCTTTTAATAAAAGGGGATTTATTTCATTAGTTCTTCAGAGGAAAGGCAGCTAACTTTCAATTGAGGTTCTTTCTTACATGGGAAGGCACAGGGTGATCTCTGCTGGTCTTCTCTCTAGGCCCCTGGGTTCCAACAACTTTCCCCGGGGTGATTTCTTTCTGCATCTCCAAAGGACTGGACTGAGCTGTGAGTGCTGAGATGAGGTATGCTGAGCTGCTTTGGCTGTGCTATGTTAAGCTCTCTCATTTAAGTGCTAGCCAATTAAATCAAACGTCATTCATTGCAGCAGGTATGCCTCCTAGCCAACTGCAGATGTAATCAGCAACAGATGAGGTTCACATGCCATCAGCTCATGTCCATAGCAATATAACTAGGCATCTTCATCTATCCAAGTTGACAACTGAATCTAACTACCACAGCTCCCATTACAGTTTTTTTCCTACATTTTTCAGACAACTTACTGCATGCTGCCATTTATTATAGTTCTATTCAGTTTTGGCATCTGTAATAAATGTGCAAGGACACAATAAACTTACTAAATTTCAAGATTTTTCTTTAAAATAGAATTCCTTCTTTTCACAGATTGATTATAAATAGTAATGAGGAGAAATGCCATGTTCTATGTATTTATCTGTAACACAGATTTCACACATAAAGACACTGTGAAGATGGAGAAAGAGAGAAAGGGAGATAAGGCAGGAGATGGAAAGAAAGAGAGAGAAAGGGACAGAGAAGGGAAGAGAGGGGAAGAGAAGAGAAAAAGGAAATATATATATAAAGGGAGTGAGATTTAACAAAATCAGTAATATAGCTTAAAAGCATGTACTGTGGCATCAAGTTTTCTGGGAGTGACAAGTTACATAAGCTCTTACCACAATTTTCTCATCTATTAAAATAATAATGGCAGTATATGCTTCATATGTTTGTTTTGATACTGTTTGCTCCAGAAACTAGCATGATTTCCAATACATAATAAGCACACAAGAAATATTTGTTGTCGAATAAACAAATTAGTGACAATTGGATAACCAACTTTATTTGAAGGACACAGGAATTTGTGTGGATGGTTATAAATTAAAGGTCAAAGAAGTAATCATAATATTTCCTCTTTTGGCAGCTAAATTCTGATTTGTGAACACATTTTTTATTGCCTTCCTGTTTTATAATAACCTCATGGAGGAGAAGAAGTAGAAATCAATGGTTTTGATGCTGTGAAAAGAAAAAATGATTTTTAAAAATTCTTATTACATTGCAGTGCAGTTCACAGTATTTGAAATAAAAACACTCGCTTTATTAACTGCACTCCTTTCCTTTCCTTCCAGCAAATGTGTGCTTGCTATATGCCAACTTTTCTGATATCTATGGAGAGTGTGATGATGCATTTTAAAATGTAGTGGAGGGGAAGAAAAGTACTATTCCATACGGTATGTTTGGTCCATGATATGATGGGGGGGGATGACATGGATGCTTACAGGAAGTGAAACAAATTTAGACTTTGGGATTTATGAAAGATTTCCTAGGAGAAGTGACATTTAAAGGGACACTTATAGAATGAATAGGGGTTAGCTAGGAAAAAAGGAGGGAGGTAACATCGTTCCACTAGGAAACAAATTTGAAGACTGGGAGGTAAGAGAGAGCTGGAGGTAACCAAGAATGGGTTAGAGTGGCTTGTACTTAGGGTATGATGGAAAAGAGAGCTATCTGGGATAACCTCATGGCAGCTAGTTAACAATATAGAAACATTTAGACTTTATCCAAGGGAGAGGACAGATGATTAGATGGGCTCAAATGTCAAGGATAACAAGGATATCAAGGGTTTTCTTGGCAAGGATAGTAGGAATGTTAGTCTGTGCAGGTTTTGATGATCAATAGATTGTCAACAGGTGGTTCTCAGCAGTCCCTGGTCCTGGGGTTCTTGGGAAGTCATTTTGTCCTTGACAAATGAGATGTAGGTCAAGGAAGTTGATCACCCCAATCATTTGCCAGTCATCGGTACATCCATATTGAGGGATATTGAAGTTCAACACATTTTAAAAAGACTTTCAAATTATTCATTTGCTTGTGCATAATGAAGGATAGTTTGCTGATCTGAACACAGAGATCCGAAAGCTGTAAAACATCCACTGAAGCAATTATTGTTATTGTTCTTTAAGTATCTAAACACTGGATTGTAACTTTTACTTGAAACTGCTTAAATAGAGGTCTCTGACAAAGTCCACTGTTTTCTTTCTGAGTTGAGAGGAATATATCAACCAATCCAAACTGAAAATGAGCTGTCACTAGCCTGGTATATAAAATGCCATTGGCTGAATATTCTAATATTATATGTCATAAATAAGTTTCTGACTCATAAATTTCCTAGTTTTGTAAAAATATACACATATTAAAGGAAAGTTACCCTCTATTTTTGCATATTGATTACAAATGCCTTACAATTAAGACAATAGGTGTTTTAGGAATATTTTAGCATAACAGAGAACTCGAAAAGCATTTTTAACAATTTTTTTTCCTGTGAAAATTTTTTCATTCTTGTTTTTGTAAATTATTACAAAAACAAGAATGAAAAAATTTTGTAATAATTATTTTGTAATAATTCCCTTCTGATAAACTGAGAGTGTGACTTTTCAATACTACAAGAAAAAAAGAAAAAAAAAAGACTAGTCCATCATGCATTCAGACCCCATTGAGTCTTGGAAAGTGCAATTAGAGCATGAGGTAGAGGGGCTGATTAATAATTTAAATATTAGAAATTTATAACATTTTCACAGAATGATCTTATATGACTCTTTTCCATTTCTGTTTTATTTTTCCTAGTAGTTTGTTCTCTCTATATTTTCATTTTCATCTTCTAAGCAGGATCTGTGTTTGTGTTTTGTACAGGTTGTTTTGGGTGTCTCCATCCAAAGCTGGCATACATTCTACACTGAAACTTGGGTAAGTTTTATTTTCTCTCCCTTTAACTCCACCTCCCTTTTAATTAATTGTTAATACCTTCCACGAAGTAAAACTGCAATTTGTCATTTAGATTGTTGATGTTGCACTTTGTTGTTTACTGTGTTTTCCTGGGAATTTTCACCAGAAGTTGAGGGCCATTAGCCAAAAGCCATTTGAATTCCATGCCCTGCTCTTATGTTTATCGAAAAAACATATGCTTTCTAAAATAGTACTAGGTTTTTACTGCTAAATCTTTAACCAAATATATTCTTCTGCATCTTGAATACATTATTTGTCTATTTTGTTTTGTTTCCAGAATTTGTTCATGGACCCCGGGTTGTTTTTCCTCTCTTTATTCATCTTTTAAGAAGAGCTCAATCCAGGAGTGATGTTTCCCAGTAGATGTGCTGCTGTGCTCTCCTCATGTCCCTCACTATTTACCTGCATCCTTTAGGATTCTTTTTTCAGATCTTATGCTGAAGCCCACTGATGGGCACAGATGGAATCTACAAGTCTGAGGACTGTGTTTCTGTTCTCACTGCCCAGTTCTCGGATTATATTGAGGTGCATATATCCTTGGAAAATTTGATGCAAGCTGTTCTATTTCTATTGACAGAAGATGTATAATAACATCGCAGAATACACAGCACCTAGAGCCCTTATGTTACCTCGCCCTTCCTGATTATATAGTTCAATTTTCAGTATGCAATGTGCCTTTTTGCATTTGATGCTGTTTTTAAATCTGTGGCACTAATGAGAAATATAATCTTGGAATAGTCAGATGAAAAGGTAATTAAGTAGAGAGAGGATCTTTGAACAGCTCTGATTGCCACACAAAACAGCAACTCTGGGCAGTAAATGTAACATGAACTTAAGTTAATGTGTAAAAATGGGAATGGCTAGAAATCATTTACAGTTTTCATCATGTTTGGAGCCCATGATTTTGCCTTATAACACCATTCATATACACCAATATCCAACAAAAACATTGCTAGCTGGAAGGATTTTGAACTTTTATATTTGGTTTTGCATTTTTAGTGGATTTCAATCAGAAAATGGGAAGAGTGAGGGGGAAGTGGGACAGATTAGATGCCACTATCTTTTCCAGAAATATCTCAATCAAGTATCACTGTATTTTCTTGCTAAAGTCAACATAAAAAAATAAATTTGACTCTTTCAGATTCAAGTACTAGTGATCCCAACTGCTCTTATTATTAATATATTTATTAGGACTAAACTGTGATTGTTTGTGGGAAAGTTTTGCCAACAAATTATGAGATAAGCGCACAATGACAATAGCAGAAATGCAAGTGTCACCTCCAGGCCAGAGAACTTATTTGCCTATGTGAGACCCTCCCCAACTCTTTTTTTTCTCTGGTCTAGCATGGCAAATAAAAATGTGTAGGTTGTGGATATTTCAGAAACTGAATGACTCTAATGACCTGTGATGATTATATAGCTAAGTAAGCAATGAATCTTTCATATTCTAAGCCATTGTGATTTGGTGTTGTTACCAAATTTAGCCTATCCTGGCTTCATCCCTTTTCTAATTAGGCAATGTCCATGCCTTAGTGTTGTTAAGTATTTCATAAAACATCCCTGATAAACTTATCTTGCTTAAACTCATCACCTCATGGAGCCAATCCTTACCTCAGCATCAAAATAAATCCATATATATTTAAAATCTTAAGTCAAATCCAAATCCAAAAGGTCCAGTGTTCTTAAGATTTAAGTTGAAGGTTTACTTTTGTTTTCTTGTGTGCATTTTCAATATGTTGGGCATGTCACTGTAAGTTGTGAGGCTTACTATAATATAAATTGTATAATTAAAGACCTTTTAACTCTGTGCATGTTGTACAATTATCATAGCTTGTGGAAGGGTCTTACAATGCAAATATAAAAATCTGTGAATTGGTAGCCTGTCATGCTTGCCCATTATATTTTACCCGAAACCTATGAGCTGACATATGCAATCGCCAACTGCGGAGTGCTTCATAGGGATGGGCTTGACATTTAGATCCTCAAAACCTATTATTTGAATGTGAATAAGCTTGCTTGCTTCTTAATTTGTCAGCATGAGGTGTGCAATTATGGCTTAGAAAACAAAATTTGAAAAGTTGCTTTCTTGTTTCATGTTGTTTAACAGGAATACAATTGTATTTTCCACAGCTGTTAGCTACATTGTTCCCCTTTATTAAGAGCACTCCCAAACAAGCAGTGTGGAGGAGTTAGAAAATGGTTGGAAGTTCCATTAAGCACTTAGTTTCACAGATAACTGCTGACCCATTTTTTTCTCCTAAGTTTATAAGTTTCTAACATTATGGTAACCTTTCCTCTAACAGGAAACATATTAATTAATTAATTAATTAATTATACTACTTGTGCATTCTATTTGGATTTTTATGGATGCATTTTAATTTTCTTTTTTCTAAGTGAGCATAAAAATAAAGCACCAAACATGACTTATTTTTAAAGTAGCCTTAATATTTTAGATATTACCTAATAGAAATTGTCTTAGCATTGAAAAGTAGATGCAAATTTGTGGTATTGATAAAGTGATAAGATAAATTTAGACCATCATAACATTACCTTTCATTTAGCAGTTTGTCTTTGTATGAAAAAGAAATACATTCTTTTGAAGGGAGATATGGTAGGCAATATCTGATCCTTTCAGAACACCAAGAAAATAGTTTTTCTATCAAGGGAGAAGCCAGTTATACTGCACACAGTGTATTATGATCCTAACCCTCAGAACAAGAGAGTCTATTTTTGAAAACAGAGAAATAGTCCTCCCCTATTTAAATGGCAACTTCATCCTTTAAATCCTTGGGACCAAAATCCTTGGAGTCATCCTTGATTGCCCTGTATTTCTCACATTCCATGTCAGTCCACCAGGAAATCTTTTCAGCTGTATTGCTTTCTATCGCTCTTTTCTATCCTGATCCATTCATTATAACCTGGAATATTGCAATAGTTTTTTAATTGTTTGCCCTTCAGTTCCCTGTAAAAAGATTCACAGAACAGTAGCCATGGTGAGTCTAATAAGATATATCACGTTATGCCTCTCTATTGCTTAAAAACCATCAGTAACTCCCCATCTTGTTGTGAGTAAAATCCCAAGTGCATAAACTTGCAAAGTTCTACACAATCTGCCCCCTCCTACTTACAATAATTATCCCTTCCTCCTTATTCATTCCACCCTGCAGGTCATCAGCACCCCCCCCCCCTTGCTGCTTTTTAAATGTCAAAGTCACCTAGCACATTCCTGCCTCAGGGCCTTTATGCTTCCTCTTCCTCCATCTGGAATGCTTTTCCTCCACAGTTCAGATGACTTACTTCCCTTTGGGTTTCAAGTCTTTGTTGAAATATCTCCTTTTAGGTAAAGTCTTCATTAACCACCCATATTTAAAAGGATCTCCTCTCTACCTCACCACTCTCTATCATATTTTCTTGCTTTATTTTCCTATAGATCACTTAAGTCAGCTAACATGCTATTTAGGTACCATAACACTTTCTTGGCTCCAGTAACATCAGTCAGTGTTTGGGGGTTTGAATTTTTGTCAAGAAAAAAACTTGTAAAACCATAGGCTTCACCAACATCCAGATTGTTTAGTTTTAAGAAAGGATCAAGGACAGAACAACACAGCACCCACAACAACAGCATAGCAGATGTCTTAGGAAGCCCAGCCAATTTCCATATCCCCCAATCAGAATATGGGTGGTTACAGGGGAGTGGGCACAGGCCATTGGTTTTGGGAATCCTTCGCCTTTTATATCTAGCTGTTTACTCAGTGCCCCCAGGGGTATGTGGTAGCTCCCATTCTCAACTGGTGTTATCTTTCAACAGCACTGGTGGCTCTTTCACATTAGATAGTCTCAACAATAAAGCACAGGTACTTATACAGAGTCTTTGGTTAACTTCTCATTTATCTTGGATCTGATATTGCATCCATTTATGAATTGAGTTAATATTGCTAGGGAAATTAAGTTAACATCAAACCCTCAAGCATCCCTGAGGCTAGAGAAAAGGCCAGAGGAACAATAGCACTGCCAACCATTTCATATAAGTTTATTGTTATTTTGCTTATTTTTTGTTCTCTGACTTTTCCAAATGAGCATTTTTTACGTTATATGACATTAGCAGTGTATGACTGATATAGAGGAATTTGAACTCAAAACACACATTCAAACCTGAAGCCCAATCTTGAGTTTAATGTAAATGGTGGTTAGATGTTCATTATTTTAAATATAGACACTAACCCCCGGTGTGTTTGTTTTTTAGTTTTTTTCCAGTATGGGAGTTATGATATTTCTTATATTCCTTTTTTATTCCTGGATGTCAGGAGGTTCATAGTTATATTTGGAACTTTGTGAAAATGTTAGTTTAACCCATAATGTAAGCAGATTTTTATTAACATTCTGCTTTAGTCTTGAGTTTGCAATTAAAAAGCGTATCCACTAAAAATGTTTTGATTTTAAGCTGTCTCAAATTATGTTGTAATAAGTCAAAATATGAATAAACATTTAATATATATAATATAAAATTTTAAAAATCATGGATTTCATTTTTGTTTTTAGAAGCCAATTTACTGGCATATAGTGTTTTTTTTGGGGGGTGGGTGGGTGGGGTACATGGTCCGGGAATTGAACCCAGGTCTCCCACCTGGAAGGTGAGCATTCTATTGCGGAATCACTCGTGCACCCAATTTATTGTCTTACTGTTTTTTACTTGATAAGAAGGTGTCTAATATTGCTACCAATAAAAGCCTTTATGGTATGTGTATGTGTTTTAAATATATATATATAATACATGTACCTTATATAAATATATATGTTATATATTATAAAATATATGTATTTAAAACAACACTGAATACTTTGTATTCAAATGTGTAGATACCTGAAAAGAATCAGTCCTTTTGACAAAATATCAATAGTCAAGATGGTCTTAGAAAATAGTGGCAAGCCATTAAGGGCAATAATTATAGATTATCATAAATGAAAAGTGAAATATATGATAGCATTTTAAAAAATCTATTCTGTTTTACACTTTAGATAAAAGTTTTATTTGTAATAGAATATTAATAATTTTGTCTTCGTTCAAATGGTGATCATAATGAAGAGCTAGCTAAATAAGTTGAGATACGAAATATAATGAACACTAAATTGTCTAAATTAATGAGAGGGAGTTCTGGCAAATCCAAAACTCTGGTCTACTATAAAATCTGTTCCTTAATGTTTAAAAGAAATTTGGATAATGGATTTTAAGATTATTTTAAATGTTTTTAATCCTATTTTCTTGGGTATTGGGAGAAGGCACAGTAGCTGCATGTTAAACAGTGCAGAAAAAACTGAACTAAGATTAAATTTACCGTAGGTTCACTAAGCACATAATTTGGTTATAGGTAATCTAGATATGACTGCAATTAGCAATCTTTCTTATTTCTGCACCATCCACTTCAAAGTATAAAGCTGAAATAAAAATTGTTTGGTGTGTCTTCCAGGAAACCTTAGGGGAAAGGAGTTATTTCAAGTAAATATGATTAAGAATTTTCTAAAGCAAAAGAGACAGAAAACAGGACCAATGCTTGTCGTTTATGATGTTGGAACTTTATTTCTGATTCACAAATAGGCACTCACCAAAATAAATAATTACAATCCTTTAGGAAATGTGCTCAATCAGCTTCACTTATAATCATCTAGGTAAATTTGTAAAGGCTGCCAGAACAGGAGCTAAATCCCAAAGATATCGTATCTGTGCTGGAGGCTCTAACAAAGAGAAAAAGAATAATAGAAGAGAGGTGTTTTCATCATGTTAATTAAACATAAAGGCAAAGGGTTAGTTACTGAGCTTGATCAGAGGCAATGAGAAAGCCAAAGTCTCTATCTACCTTCACATAATTAATATTTGTCAGGCAATAAAAACGACTGGAGGAAAAAAGTTCAGCTTTGAGTTAAACAATTTGGTCTCAGCATCATTAAAAATAAGTTCCCACCTGCTTCTAATTTTCTCCTTGATTACAAAGGTCATTGGCTGTTTGAATAGTAAGGAGGAAAGCCGCTTTTAGAAGAGCATGCAAATGAAAGCTCTCCCAAGGAGTCCTATATGTTAATGAGGGAGGGTGTTGATCAGTATGCAGTTGCAGGCTCTGACTATGATAAACATGCTCGAAAATCTTTGAATTCACAAGGGCACTCATTTATGTGTGCAAGTCAGCAGCATCAATCCATTATTTGAAATTGTACCAAGACCTTCAATTACCTTTGTGAAAATCGGTACTTTTGTATTTTAGAGGATTTGGTCTAATGGTCTTAAAAGTAGAGCTTAAAATTCTACCAAAATTACAGATCTCGTTAAAATATGATATTAAATTACCTTATCTGTGATCCCTTATAAATATACTACTTCCTTTTTTAATGTTTTTTTTCAATCTTTTACGAGAACAGAAAATGATAATAATCATCATTCAATGAATGGTAACAATGAAATAGGTTCTCTCTCTATATTATCTCCATTAATCATCAAAACAACTCTGCTTGTAAGGGATCATTACCCTAATTTTCTGGAAGAGAAACTGAGGCTCTAGTCTCTGTCTTTGATGAAAGACTTTGAATTTTTACTTTCAGCTATAACACTTGTTTAATATTCCTATTGCAGTGGTTCTCAATATAGAGTGCATATCAATACTACCTAGGATATTTTAAATTTACATAGGTATGGGCCTGTTGCTTAAAAATTATGTTTTGTAGCTTTTTTGTGATGGCCATCTCTATGTTTTGTTTATTTATAACATGTAAGAGATGAAGAGTGATGCTTATGCATCCCCCTGGTCGAAATCCCTGTTACTTCTATTTCTATTACAGAATATAATCACTGAAATACTACTTTCAGTCATCACTCATGTTCAGATAGGAAATGATCATCACACACTGTGGCATTCAAAGACTCTTTTTTAATGTCATGAAATGTTTCATATACCCCAATAATATGCTGTTTTAGTTTGTAAAAGCTGCTGGAATTCAGTATACCAGAAAAAGAATGGTTTTTAAAAAGAGGAATTTATTAAGTTGCAAGTTTACAGCTCTAAGGCAATGAAAATGTGCAAACTAAGGCATCCAAAGAAACCTACCTTGATCCAAGAAAGGTTGAAGAAGCCAGAACACCTCTGTCAGCTGGAAAGGCACATGGCGACAACTGCTAGCTTTCTCTTCTTGCTTTATAAGGCTTCCCTGGGGATGTCTTCTTTCTGCATTTCCAAAGGGCTCTGGCTGTGTGGGCTCTGTTGGATCTGTTGGCTGTCTAGATTTTTTCAAAATGCTTCTCTCTTAAAGGACTCCAATAAGCAAACTCACCTTGAATAGGTGGGTCACTCTCCATGGAAACAGTCAAAAAAATCCTACCCAGCAATATTGAATAAGGATTAAAGAACTTGGCTTTTCTGAGGTACACAACAGATTCAAACTGGTATATATGCATAACAAGAATGGTAGATATATAGAAAAATAGTGAAATAATATTTAAAAAATTGTATATTTAGCAGCCAAGATATAGAACATAATGATGATCTTCACAACCCATCTTTGATTACTCTGAAGAGGGATGCCAGTTGTTTTCTAAAACACTCTATGATGTGTCATTGTTTCTAGACCCATAATAGATTGAAATCTCAACTGAACCAAGGAGAAACATGGAAAGTTTAATATGAAAAAAGGAATAATACACACCAAAAGAATATTGAAAATGTGTCTTTTTATAGGAGCAGTTTCTTTAAAAACATAGAAGCAGTCTTTTAACATAGTGGACCAGAGAACATGAGCTCTAATATTGAAATGGACTAAATCTATAAATTTGAAGTCATTTACCAGAGATTATAAATGGATGCATTAGCCTATGTGGGTTCCTAAAGATATAATAGATTATTTATTGGTTGGCTAAAGCTTGGATAAAATAGCCTTCATTAAATGAAATTGAGATTCCAGAATTTCTATGGGATATTATAGAGGAAGGGAACCAAAAGTTTAGGGAGATTGGAATGCTGGAGTGAATTTAACATGAGATCATCTCATCCACTCCTGCATATGCATTTCCAGGGAGGCCCAGAGTATACTCTCCTTACCAAGGCTTTGAAGAACACATGGATAAGAGAAAGCCTAGAATCCTTGAAATACTATGTAATAGGTTTTCTCCATAATTCAAAGATAATTTTGGGAAATGGGGCCATTGAAATGTGTTCCTTGCTTTGAATTGTGTGCTGGTCTGAATCTGTAGTGGACTCCAGAAAAGCCATGCCCTTTGATAGTCATTCAATATTGCTGGGTGGGAGCATTTTGATTGTTTCCATGGAGATGTGACCCACCCAGTTGTGGATGGTAACTGTTGATTAGATGATTTCCATGGAGGTGTGTCTCCACCCACTAAAGGTGGAGTTGCTTGCTGGAATCCTTTAAAAGAGGGAACATTTGGGAAAGAGTCCCTTTTGGTAGAGCCACGTGAAAGCCAGCAGATGCCGCCATGTTCTCCATGTGCCCTTCCAGCTGAGAGAAAAACGTTGAACGCTGCAATGTTTGCCATGTACCCTTCCAGCTGAGAGAGAAATGTTGAACATTGTTGGCCTTCTTGAACCAAGGTATCATTCCTAAATTAATGCCTTAAATTGGACATGTCTATGGACTTGCTTTAATTGGGACATTTTCTCAGCCTTGGAACTGTAAACTAGCAACTCATTAAATTCCCCCTTTTAAAAGCCATTATGTTTCTGGTATACTGCATTCTGGCAGCTACAAACTGGAATCTGGAGAAACTGAGGTCAGGTAGTAACACCAAACTGTCAGAAGTATGATGACATTGTTACTCAAATGAGCAGCAGAAACAGAGAGGTTATCAGAATGGCTTGACCCACAAAGAACTTTAACACGACCAATTAATCATGGTGTCCCAAGAACTGAAACCTTAGTTGATTTTATGCGTGAAAAAATAAAAAGCACTCTCTATTTGTGAGATATCTGACTTAATCACCACAATGGAAAATCATGCTCCCTCAGTCAATTCCCCAATGTGAGTCAGTTCCCCCTTGAATGTAGGGGAGGTTCAGTCCAATTAAGGGCACACTGTGTGATACCATCACAGCTATGCACTGTAACTCTGATTGCTAACTTTCATGAATGGGGCTTTTGGTCATTTATCAGAGTGACTGTACAATGGAAAAATAGAAAGGGCACACTTCATTGGGTATTGGTTATTATCTTGGTCTAATTTTAATCACTGAAGACCCAAAATACCACTATGGTCTACAAGTCAGAGTGGAGTTTTTTTATATCATGAAATAAATGTGCTTTTGTCCCTAGTCTATATCACAGCAGTTCATGGTTCTCTGAAACTAACCAGTGATTATTTCCTCAGTTTCTGAAGGTATAATTGAAATAGACATGCTTTAGCATTGGTAGTATTATCATATTGGTTCCATGCTCTATGAAATAAAGAATAGTGTAGTGGTAAGGGCCAGTGGAAATTTCTGGAGGAATTATAGCAATTACTGCCATCATCAAACATGTGAAAGAGATGAAAGATTCTGAGGTGATGATTCCTATGGATTCCTCTTATCCTGTCTACTTATCCTGGACAGAAGACAGAAGAATTTTTAGGAATGATTATATAATATAATATTTTAAACTTAATCATATGATAAATCACAGCTTCTGCTTCATCTGTGCAAATTGATTAAATACACCAATCCAATCAAAAGGTGGTGATTGGTGGAATGAATAAAGAAGCATGGTCTAACTATATGCTGCTTTCAAGATAATCAGTTTAATTACAAAGACACAAAACAGTTTGAAAGTAAAAGGATGGGAAAAAAATATTTTAAGCAAACAGTAATCCAAAGAGAGCTGAAGTGACTATGCTAATATATGCCAAAATAAACTTTTAATAATAAAAAAAAAACTGTTACAAGAGACCAAGAAAGGTATTATTATTGAAACAAGCCTCAATTGATCAAGGGAATATAACAATTATATATGCACATAACAGCAATGCTCCAAAATATGTGAAGCAAATTTAAGTAGAATTGAAGGGAGAAATAAATAGTTCTACAATAAAATTTGGAGATGTCAAAACACCACTTTCAATACTGGATAGGAAATCTATGCAGAAAACAAATAAGTAAATTTAGGACTCGAGAAACTCCATAAACCAATTTGACACACCACACTCCACAACAGCAGAATACATGTTTTTCTTAAGTGCACATGGATATATGTGGAAATTAAACAGCATACTCTTAAAACAACTGGTGGGATAAAGAAGAGATCGCAAGGGAAATTAGAAAACACTTGGAGATGAATGAAAATGAAAATACCTAAACTTATAGCATGTAGTAACGGCAGTGCTCGAAAATAAATTTATAGCTATAATGATGTACATTCAAAACAGAAAGATCTGAAATCAATAAATTCACATGGTGAAGAATGTAAAAAAGAGCAAAGAAAGCAAAACTAAGGAAATAATATACAGATTAGAGTGCAAATAAATGAAATAGAGAATAGAAGAATAATTGAGAGAATTAAAGAAATCAAATATTTTCTGTTTGAGAAGGTCTGTAAAACTAACAAACCGTTAGCTAGACCGATGAAGAAAAAACAGGCAAATGAGTAAAATCAGAAATTGAAATGGAAACATCAGTACTATCTAATAGAAAAAAAATAATGAAAGGTAATTCTAGATGAAATGGACAAATTCCTAAAAACACACATATAAACTGACTCAAGAAGAAATAGAAAACCTTAACATACCTGTACCAAAGAGAATGAATCAACAATCAAATGCCTTTCAACAAAAGGTTGATGATTAGATGGTTTATCTGGTGAATCTAGCCTCATTATATCAGCCTGATGGTCCTTACCTCTGGGAGGCATAGGGAACTGGAGGTTGAATTCCATCCATCATGTTTACATAATAAAACTTCATATAAACTCAGGGCCTTTGAAGCTCAGATTAGTTTCCATGATTGAAAAGGTACTTCACTGTGCCCTGGTGGTGATTCATCATGACTCCAGAGGAAGCTTGCATCGAAACACACTCTAACTATCCCATCTACATCTCTTCCTTTGACTTCTTATTATTTGCATCCTTCTTGTTTGTATCCTTTCTGCTATAATACAACTGCAATAATCATTGTAGTGCTTTTGATGAGTTTTGTGAGTCATTCCAGCAATTTATCAAACCAGAGAGTGCGAGCCACCAAATTTGTAACAAGTTTGTCAGAAATGAGGGTGACCAGGGTCTCCAAGTGTCCAATGGAGGCTGAAAGGCAATCTTGAGAGAATTTCCTTTAATCTTTGGAGTCTGGCCTACTCTGAACAGAGTCAGAAATCAGTTGCTGTTGGAAGTGTTTGAAATTACTGCAGTCCTTTGTAGTTGTTGTCAGTTATTTTATATAAAGAGCAACAAAAATCAGTAAATTTGACTTAGCAAAATTAAAAACTTGTGTGTCAAAGAACATTATGAAAGAAAGTCAAAGGGAAATCTACAGAATGTAACAAAATAGTTGCAAATCATACATCTGTTAAGTGCTTAATATCCAGAATATATAGAGAATTCTTACAGCTCAACAACAAAAAGAAAAATAACCTAATTAAACAATGGTCAAAGGACATGAACAGATATTTCTCAAAAGAAGATATCCAAATGGCCAATATACACATGAAAAGATGTTTAACACCATTAGCTTGTAGGAAAAACACAATGAGATACCATTTAGCACCCATAAGGATAGTTATAAATTAAAAGATGGAACATAAAACGATCTGGAGAGGGCAGGTCACTGTGGCTCAGCAGGTAGAGTTCTCTCGCCTGCCATGCCAGAGACCTGGTTCTCTTCCTGGTGCCTGCCCATGAGAAAAAAAAAAGAGAAAAAGTGTTGGAGAGGGTGCAAAGAAATTGAAATCCGCATGCATTGCTCTTGGGATTGTACGATGTTACAGTGACTGTGGAAAGCCATATCATGATTCCTCAAAAGGTAAATATAGAATTACCATATGACTTGGCAATTTCACTCCAGGGTATATACTAAAAGGAAATGAAAATATGGACTCAAATACTTGTGCACCTCACCACTGTTCACAGAAACATTTTTCAGAATAGGTGAAAGGTGGAAACAGTTCAAGGGTCCATAACACATGACTAGATAAAGAAATTGTTGTACATTCATACAATGGAATATTATTTAACTGTGAAAATAAATGAAATTACATGCTAAAACATAGATCAACATTGAAAATATAAATAAATAAATAGTAAGTGAGAGTTAAAGACAAATAATACATTTTTATGAAATATGTAGAAGTAGCAAATTAAAGAGGATGGGAAGTAGATTAGAGGTTACGGGGGGAGGGGAAGTTATTATACAGTGTTCATTAACTTTAGAAATTTAGAAACTAAAAAATTATAAAGATTTCCAATCACTTTTTGAAATTGAGCAGCTTCAAGATATCTGCTTTATATATCAGACTTCCATGTGAAAAAAATATGTTAGAAAAGAATGCCACTTCCTACCCATAATACTTTGCTGTCTATGCTGTAAAAGTGGAATTACTCCAGGCTCTCTGTTTCAATCTGGATTATCCTTCAGATGCCAAATGTCAATCTCTTACCACATGGTTTCTAAAACTGAAACTCCATAACGACATGGATTTCTAGATTGACAACTTTTCTTAAAGCTATTACCTCTTGTTTTAATATTCCTCTCTCTCTCTCCAACAGATTTCTCTAAATATCTTGCTATTTTCACCAATCATTTAAAACAAAATTATTCTCATGTACAATTTATTCAGCTTTTTCTAATTTTGGAAAATTTTCAGGGTTTTTCAGGTTTATCATGTTGTTGTATTAAAGAAAATAACATTATTTTTCAATATTATGGAAGACATTGTCAATAATATGACAAATATTGAAGTAGAATCTAAATGAACATTCCTCTAATGTTATTCTGCATTTTGCTGTCTAAAGATACATGAGAAAAAAAACAGCACAAATATTTTGTGCACTATGTATTAGTCCTCAAATAAAACTAGGCAACATGAAAAATCACAAAGAAAAGGAAATTTAAGTGTGAAGAGAAAACATAGAAAATCCTAGGGGAATAATTTTCATAGTTAACCTGTGCCCTGAAAGTAGGTTAAAATCATTACTCTTCTGGGGTGTTTCTTTTTTTAATATAAATTTCTCCCTTGTGCAACTCTTTTCAACAACATTATTTAATTATTTATTTTTGATAATCAATAGATGCATTTTACATAAAATCATATAATGAAACAAATCTGGTTTGAGGAAATGGTTTCCAGAACCCCATTTATAGACCAAATTCAGGTAAATTGCATAGGACATACTCAATATATTGTTAAAAATATAGATTCCTAGGATGCATCTTTAATTAATACAGACAAACATCAGTATATCAGTTTTACAGATTAGGAAATTGGAGGTTATAGAAAGAGACAAATTGTCTAAGGGCTTACAGCTATTATCTGATAATCAAGTCTGTTGACATATACTTGTCTTAAGGTGCTGATGCTGGACATATTCTGTTTGACAGTTCTGTCAGTCTTTTGTCTTTCAGTTTTTTTCTAGTAATTCATTCATCCATCATAAGGACTGAGTAGTGTATGGTATTTAGAAATAACTTGGATTTTTTACAAAGTGATATCATTTATTTATCCATTGGTTAGAATTTTCTGAACTAAATGGAAAAGTAAACACTGGGAAGGTTTGGTCAGAATCGATAGTTTAATGTGGCATATGTTTCCTCCTAAAATAGGTGCCATAACATATTTTGTGGTGGAGAATATGAATGCGATGAGATAATATAAATATAAATTGCAAATGCACATGATTTATTTAGAAAACAAAAGCACATTTGCGATTTTCTGATGATTGATGATAGTAACACATTTATTAGGGTAAATATGAACAGAAGTGGAGAACATTTCATAAGTTTCTTTTCTATTAAGGTCTTTCTTAAAACCAAGCAAAGTGGAACTTCAATGAACCTTAAAGGGCTCATGAATAGCCTTTAGGGTATTGAAAGATGTAGAAAAGGGGTTTATCTTATATTTGTTTCTAATTTTGAAATGACAATTTATATGAATGTCTTATTCTCAAGTGAAGATACCCCTTTGTTCTCTGGGTTCTTGGCTTCTCTTTCCCAAATTGACCCTTTCCTTTTATGTTTTCCAGTAAGACTTTACACAGAAGATGTATAGAGATATATTTTGCTGACACTACCTTACATCTTGGATCTTTTGGTATATGTAATCCTTTCCAAACTTCCAGGTAGAAGTTTGGTTTCATTGTCACCAAATATTTATGTATGTATTATCATTAGTAATAACATTTATACCTCATTGTAAAAACTCTATTTCTTCAGTCTACTAGATGCTAGGGATGATGTCTTGGTGGAGCCAGTCAAACAAGAAGCTGATGAACTATAATACAGAAAAAGATGACAAGAATAGATTTAGGAGAGAGGAAATAAGGAAGCATGAGAACAAAAAGAAAACAAACAAACAAAAATCCGGTAGCTGGTCTAAAACTGCTGACAGCTTTTAGCCTGTAATACAGCAATCCAAATATTGATCTGATGTAGCCAGTATCTCAAACAAACCTGAGCTGTTATATAATCTTTAAACCAAGAGACCTCACACTCTTAACATGCCAGGAAATTAAATGGATATGTTCCTAGTAGTATGTGGCCTTTTTATCAAAAGAGTTGTAGAAAATATATGCAGACTCACTCAGTCTTTGTGCAATCTTCTCAAGAGTTTTCTTGAACTGATACAGAAGATATTGGAGCATTCACAGAGTTCTTAAAATGAATTGCAATTATTTTAAATTTAGAAGCTTCCCATGAGCAGGTGCAGCAAATGAAGTGGGGAGAGAAGAGTGAGCCATTTTTTTGAATATTTCAGCCAAAAATGTGAGGAGAATTTATTTGTGTGTATATGTGTTACTTATTATATTTGATAGAGGGGACTGAGTTTGAAACCTTGACAGTTATTAAGTGTTAGAACTTCAGGAGATGTTAGCATCGCATCTTATGTGTGCCAGTAAGCTTCAAAGTAGCTCTTTCAGGAAGTATAAAGAGTAAATAGGTTAAGTTTGTTACTGAAATTTACAAGGGTACCTACAAGTAACTGTAACAACTTAATAATGCAAAGGTACAGAAACTAAAGAACTGTTCCTATAAGCGTCAGTGGTCAGGCTCAGTTTACCTTTCTGCCTGAGGCTGTCACTAATTGTGTAGTCTGTATATGAAAGATGACACCCCCCAACAACAACAACAACAAAAATGAAAGTACTTGAGATCTTCCTAGATAGCATTGATTGTTCCAGAATATCTGGGTCTTGAACGGTGAGTATACAATGTAACGAGGTAACAGTGAAATAGCAAGTGATAGTGAGGGGTGAAGAAATTTTGAGCTACTGAAGGGATTCACATCTATTTGGACCTTGAGGTTCAAATTAGAGTAAAAAGAAGCAACTTCCTGACTCCTTTAGATTATTTTCTTATTTTGTTTAGAGCTAGTTCGTAGATCTTGATTAAAGATGCCTATGTCCAATTTCTCTAATTCTTCGTCAGTACCCTGTAATCTAAATAATTTGGCTGTAGGAAATCTAAATAATTTGGCTGTAGGTTTAAGAAATAGCTCCTCATTATTTGGGCCTCTGGGTAGTTTCAAAGCAGCAAAGACACATAAAATGATAAATTATTGACGCATGGTCCTGGATTAGAAACTTAATTTGGATAGTGGAAAGTTATTTCTATACAATAAGTCACCTGCACCCTAGCAAACATGGACCATGATTGAATATGGATATTGTCATCATTTCTTTTTATGTAAACAACAAGTAATCCCTAGACACAGTCATCAGGAAAAATACCTTCCTTCTTCAGTAACAAGTCTCCCAAAATATTCATAAAATCTATTTTTGCACATTAAGTGACTCACTTTTTATCAAGCCCTTGATTTACATGGTAATTCAGAAATATCTTTTTTATGCTTCCAGTTGAATTTATCATTTCTAAACTGATCAACTGATTGATAACTGCAAAAAATCACACAAGGCAATGATTCTGTCATATTATTTAATTCCTCAAAAATTGGATATTCATCCTTATCCCCATATAAATTAAAACGTACCGTTTCATAATAAAAAATAGCCATAGGGTTATATTGATATGCCTTTGGTGGATGGTTAGTGAAACAGTCTCTGAATTATATTAAGAATTGGGGTAGAAGTAAGTATGACTTTCTATCAATTGCCTTTGGTTCTGCTGACATTCTAAGATATTGATGACCTTTTACGTTGTCCTTGTTTAAAGATTTGTACCTCTTTTTTTCCCTTTACATCCCACTTCTAGAACCATTCTGTGTTTTCCAGTTACTTTCTCCATCTTGTTTAACTAAATCCCATATTCCATATACAACTACCAATGGGTGAAGGTCAGAGAGGGCTAAAATCTGGTCTATATAGACTTATCTCATTCAATAGAGTGATATCTTTCTGAAAATTAGATTTTAGATTTTTCCAGAGATGTTCACTCCATTGTACTCATCAAGTGGTAAAAATACAATGAGTGACATGGTAACAGGGAGGATAGATGGAAATTCAGAAAAAATGTGAGGTGGAAAATTATTAGAAAATAAGGGTAGATTTTACTTATAATCAGAAGACTTAGGAGAGCATGATGGCCGAGAAGCCTGAGAGAATTTCTGTCAAAACAGTAAAGAATTAGGTAGCTTTTTATGGTTCCTGGACTATACGACCAATATATGGATGTGGCTTTCCAGAACAAAATAGTGATTTTTCTATTATTAGACATGTTCAAAGATAGGATGAGACTCTCATAGGATGGTTTCATAGTCAAGATGAACATTGAGGTTCCTCTGAAACCCCAGATTGAAATGTTAGCCTTCTGTTCTGTTTGCCCATTATGTTCTCCTAATTTGTTTCTACCTTTTGCAAACAAAAAATATCATGCCTCCTTCAAAACTCAGTGATGTTCCATCTCCACAGTGATCTCTGATCAAGGCTAATCTAAAGTGTCTTCTTTCTTCTTCTCAACTCTTATGGTAGTGTTTTCTAAAATGTGCAGGGAGGAAAAGCATTTCTGCAAAATATTTATAGTCGTTAGGTGTTCCATTGCCAAATCTATTTGGAAAACATTCTTTTAAAGTCAAATAAGCTTGAGATTGAGAAATATAGTCAGTTAATGTGTATTATAAACTTTAAGAATGAGGTATAAGATGACAAATTTCAAAGTTGTGTTTGATAGCAAAACACTTTTTTCCATGTCTGGCAGAGCTAGTAAAATTCTGTGGATCTCTCGAGAAAATACTCATCCTATAGTAATTATTATCTAAGCCATTTTTTAATATTTAAGTATATGTTATCTTGAATTCTTCAGCTTTCAATGGGTATATGTATTTTCTTGAGATCAGGGCACATGCAATGAGACTTTGTATATGCTCTCCCCTCTAAATCTCATGGTGCCTGATGTGATACTGAGTAGCACTAATTATTTTTTAAAAATTAACCTCCATGCTTTCAACATGGAGAGTCTCTCTGCTAGTTTGACCATGTCATTGATCCAACCCCTGAAAAATAACCTAATGGATTGCATAAAACAGTTTTCCATGGATATAGGACAGATGAATATTATGTCTTTCGGTGAATATCCATAGCGCCTGTCATGACATTCTGCATACAGAATAAGCAATCAATCTCAGTTTTTATTGTGCTTATAGAACTATATTTGTGGTGAATTTCTTACAGAAATTTACATAAGCAAACTGAAAGCCAAAAAAAAGAAAGAACTATACTGACATGGCAAAGGAAATTTTGAGCCTTCTCAAAAATTTGCAATAAGATTGTGAAACTGTCCATCACTGACATATCAGCTTAGGCTAACTTTCCTTATAAAGTGACATTGGCACATTCTTTACTCTTGGCTTTAACATTATGATGAACTAGAAAGGTCACATAATTTCTTTAAATTAAAATTTCCTATTGATATATTATTTGGGCAAATTACTTAAAGTAATTTGAAAAATGTGCTGTCTGTTCAGAGACTATTGACCATTAGGACATTTACTGATACAGTGAAATGTGCAAAAATAGTATTCTTTTGAATGTGAAGTATTAAGTAAATTGGCTCAAATTTGTGTTTTTATATTAATTTTTCTGCTGTTACATTTATCTTTAACCTCAGCAAAATGTCACATACATAATATATTTTGTGAGAGAACTTTAATGAACTTCATACATTTTAAATTAGAATTTTCCTTACAACATGCCAATGAGGGGATAAGCTATTACTTATAGGATGAAAAGGTAAGGGCCCACTAAATCTTTCATTTATGCTCTCTTGACCTTAAATTCTAAGAATCCTAATCTTTGGTAGATAGTGTTCCAATCAAGATATAGAGGAACTCTCTAGAAGTTTGTCCTTTTCAAAATAAAACAATGAAGAAGATTGAATACTTTGTGGCCATGTCACAAGAGCATGCAACAAAATAAGCAAGGTCCCATCATAGATATTTATAGGCAAGTTTCAGGTTTAAGTTGCACTGTTTAGATGTGAAGATTGTTTAATATGGGAGCGTTTGAGGTGGCTTCTGGCACTGAGAGAATAAGATACTAAATCTGGAATATGGGGAGGTGCTCTGGTGGCGAGTGGTAGAGTTCTCGCCTGCGGTGTCAGAGACCCGGGTTCTATTCCCAGAGCCCGCCCATGTCAAAAAAAAAAAAAATGGAATATGAATGGAAGAAATAGAGAAAGAAAAAGTTAGATTCGCTAAGGGAAGAACTTTCATATTTCATGGCACATACCTGAATTTGTGGTAGAAGAAAAACTAGATCGCTCTTCCTATGTTTTGGGTCATGGCAACTTGATCAAAGTGGCAGTTACTTAATTCCTACCGTCTTAGTTTCCAGGCTGCTATTACAAATATCACACAATGAGGTGTCTCTAACAGGAGGGAATTTATTGTCTCACGGTTATGGAAGCTAGGAAGTTTGCTTGCTCCCAGGTCAGCAGCATACAAGTGCTAGCTGCTGGCAATCTGTGAGGTTCTTTGGCTTGTATCTTTGTTTCATTTTGTCTTACAGCAATGCCCTCTCCTTTTTCTTCCTGTTACTTCTAGGTCCTCTTTATAAGACTTCCAGTAATATGGGTTAAGACTCACCCTCATTCAGCTGGGCCACAGCTTGCCTAAAAATAATATCTTCAAGAGGTCCTATTTAAAATGGGCTTAAAAGCACTGGAATATTGATTACGATTAAGAACATGGTTTTTTATTTGGTTGTTTGTTTTTAATTGGGCACATAAATCAATCTACCAAGCCCAATAATTTTGTCTTAGTAACTCAGTACTGAGGCCTGAAAACCAGCCTAGTACCAAGTAGGTTTAAGAAGTAGAGTTTAGATCATAGAAGAACACTGTAGTTTAGGACAAAGAACGTAATCTTCTTAAGGAAGAAAAACTGTCTTAGAAGAGGTGAGAATTCCTGTTATGTCTTTAGATTGACATACATTCAAATACTGGCTTCATATATGTCTGGCTATGTGGCATAGGAAAATTTAGTTAAAGAACTAGGACCTTAGTTTTTTTTATCTCTAAAATGGACATAAGAAGAATAATATTTACCAAAAAGATAGAAAACTTGGAAAGGACTTGGGCAGCCCTGAATTAGAGTATCTGGCAGGTACCCAGTATTCTGTAGTGGTAATAAAAGTGGAGAAGAGTAGGAGATGGTGAAGTGTTGAAGTAGAGGAAGAGGAGAAGAAAGAAGGGGGTGACTTGTGATTATTATTGTTTAGTCTATAAGAGTATCTCCCAGATTATAAAAGCGCAGCTCATGTGCCCACCACAAAAGGTAACTAAATGTTGGAGTGATGCCTGGAATTGGATGTAGGTAAAGCTAATTCTTAAGAAAAGGAAGTCTGTGTGTTGAAAGAAATAGCCATCTTGGCAAATTTCTAGTGATAAAGTTAAGAAAATTTGGGTATGGGAATGATTTCTGGGTCAGACTCCTCCTCACTGCTTCCATTACTGCGTCCACCCTGCATTGATGGGAGATATGGAGTGACCATCAGTAATAAATGATGGGGTCACGGGAGCAGATCCCCTGGAGGCAAAACACATGCCCTCCCAAATTGAAAACCTGGAGTTTCATTTTTTGAGGAATGATACCATGCAATTTTGGTTCCCTGGAATTGGCCTTTGCAATGTCACAGACGCTCTCTCGGTTTCCTGCCTTACATCACAGAAACCTCACCATTCATTTCTCATAATAATGTTGAACAAAACCAACTTAGTGGGGTTCTTTCAAAAGATTCCTTTGATGAAAATATTAATTTTATATTTGTGTGGTATGATTCCAATGAAAATCACTAAAGCATCCATGGGCAATGGTCAAATGAAAATCACTAAAAATAACAAATTTTAATATTAATTGCTATTGAAATTAGGAGAAAAACAGTCACTTCCGCTCTTAAAAATAAAATTTGATCGAATTAACATTGTTCAAGAAAAATTTGGAGAAAATATAAATGCTTTTGGATTACTTACAAGCAAACTTCAGAACTTTGGCTTTTATTCTGAGAGGCAGCTGTTGAACAGAAACATTGTGTGTGTATGTACATGTGTGAAACTTCTAAGACTTGATTATATAGGGGCTAAGCTACAGCTGCTTTTTTGATGGGACAATGAGATTCAAAATCATGTATCTTAACAATTAATGGAAGAAATATTTATTATTTTCCACATTGCATATGCAAAATACTAAAATCTTTGGTCCAAATATATTTTAAAAGAAAATGTTAACAGCTGTTACTTTTCTACCATGTATCATTTCCATATTATGAAATGCTAATATGTAAAGTTTCATTGAATTCCTTTGGCAAGTACTTCATTTCCATGTGACTGACATGATTAGCCAGTTTTCAAATGGCAAAATATCCATGTTCTTCAATATTTGATTCTTATGTAGCTTGTCTTCATACAAGCATGAGGATATATTTAGAGAGAGACTGTTTCAAAGAAAATTGAGTTTTGAAATGAAAACTACACTTCGTCAATTATTAAAACTAAGGTAAGAAATAATCCACAAATAATACTTAACTCATCCTTTACAACGTCATTATTTTATTTGAGGTTTAGCATACTGACCTCACCTAAAAGTAACAGTTGAAAAACTTGCTCTATAATTTTTTTTCCTAAAGACATATGAACATCAGTATCCTAAGATTCATGCTAAATCATTTTGTTCCAATCAATGAGAGAACATTTCCAGAAATTTCAGGCTTGTCAAAAACATTAGCCACCTATTTTTAAAAATCCATTACCATGAAATGTAGCATTTAAGGAAGAAGAACTTCTGTTAGCATAGCTCATACACATTAAATCCCTGCCCCCCCCAAAAAAAAGCTGCTTTGCTTTGATGCACTAATTAGGAATATTTTTACAGTTTTAATTTAGAAGTCTTGAATTGTGTATATGAGAAATTCGATCAAATTTTTAATAAGTTTTTTAAAAAGGAAAGGAAAATTTGTATTTTGAACCAGAATTTAAATGGTGAAATAAAAGGTGATGTCATCTAAAAATTGTTTTCCAATACCAAGTTCAAGTATTGCAGTACTGGGGAATAAAATGGAGGCTTTTGACTGTTTGAATTAGAAGCTAGTTGTATTTCCTGTGGGAGGGGGCTTTGGTTCTGATGGGTGATCCTGATTTGATTGATAATTTTTAAACAAAACAATCAAATGAATAAAGAAGGTGTATTTATCACCTCTCTCTGTTATCCATAAATGAAAATTATTTGTCTTTACTCTCTGGGTTCCTATGGGTAGTTCTGGGTTATAGCGTACATATGAGTTTTAAAATGTGCTTTCTTAAGGGATTTATCCTGGTATATTCTAAGTGCTTAAAGAATCTTTCCTATACCTTCTAAATTACAGGGTTTCAATTAGCATCATGTAGCTTAATGAAAAGGTTTAATGAAATAGGTCATAATAGCTTTTCACAGACATGCCAAATAGATGGATAATGATTGCATTTTCTGTCCTCATCTTAGTTTTAAAGCACAAGTCTATCTTGATAAATATTGAGTAATAAGTCTCAGACCTGCAATTCAAACCTAATTTCTGTGTGAGATTTGAAAAGCTTGTGTGTTTTTATGTGTGAAATTTTAAAAATATTCTGGACTGCCAATAATTTAGTTTGTGTCATAGCACACAAACTAAATTATTGGTTCATTGAAAAAAAAATGTTGGAGAGGAAAAGAGAATAAAAATAGGAAGCATTGAGGATTCACCAGCAGGGTGAGATATACTGAGCACATTAAACATTAATGAGAGGTGAAAATCCACTGATTTTTTTTCTCTGCATTAGTTGTAATTTTTAGATTTGTTATATGTTCATCACCTTCTAATGTGCAAATCTCATCCCTCACTTCAAAATAGTCTCTTATATGATTCTAACAAGAATCTTTAAAATGGAGCCACATGTCCTTTTCCCCCTCAGTTTCCATATAAGTAAATTAAAGAAGATAATTGAAAGTCTTACATCTAACCCAGGCCGGAGTGGAACTGGGCCCCCAATCCTTGTTTAATGCTGTCCATTGCATTCCTGCTTTGTGGATTCTTGAGGAATGAGTATTTGGTGACACAATATTTTTTGATACAGTCTGTGCTGAGTTTGAGCCATCAAAAGGGAGATAAACAAAATATAAAATCTGAAAATAAAAATGTGTATTATTTATCCCTCTATCATGTCATGCTACGTTCATGGGTCTCACTTCTAAAATAATTCAAATAAGAAAGAGGAAATCCCACTGGGACCTCTGAATGTTCCTTGAAGTGCTTAGGAGGCAGTAGATAGAAGTGGAAATGGTTTGTATTCTTTTTTTAATACTGTGAAAAATTCTGCTTGGTCTTTGAATTGTCTCGAAAATTATGAACATCTGTATTCTCTCTCGCTTAATAGAGAGTGAGGAGCATCTCACTCTAGCAAGAACACATGCCCTAATAGCAGCTATTAAAAATAATTTATATAAAACACAAGCCTGGAAGAAATGATAGAGTGACACATTGAACCAAATAGTATTTCTAATAGTTGCAATTTTTGTAAATTAAAGTTTGCTTTGAAAAGTTATGTGCCATCAAAAAATGAAAGATATTTTGTATTGTAATATTTTTGCTTTGTACAAAGTAATTAAGAAAAAAACTCTAGTAGTGTATTTTCCCCAATGATGGAACTAAGATCAAAGTTTGGAAGATCGAACACCATCGTTCTTTAACATATTGAGAGGTTAGAAGATAGAGACTAATGCACTGCTACTGTGTATCTTTCTGTACTTAATGAAGCAGGGCTGAGGAAGGTGACTATTTCACATCCAAAATACGCGGTGGATTTTAAACATTACTGAGATGGTGAAGAAAATACAGAAGAAACTATTATAACAAAACTTCATGGTCAATGTTTGAACCTACGTTCAAAGTACTATATCAGAATATATCATTCTTTAAAAAAGACATACTCTATGGGAGTATGTTTATTGTATCTGTGTATTTAGAGAGACTGGGTCTAGGTATATTTTATTTGACTTTGAGATAAACCATGAAATATCCAAATTGATTGGCTAGGAGAGGTGGGAAGATAATACTCTTCTTTTCTTTCATCTTTAAATAGTATTAATTGAAATATGTAATTTGCAATTTGGTGCAAATAAAAATATAGGAGTTTCTTGTTTATATGGTTTTAAAAAACCATCTAACCACAATTCCTGAATTCAAATGAAAGAATTTAGTATATGATTTTATCGCTTTCAACACACATGGTTGATTTTTTTCTAGTATGGAAATAAATTACTGAGCATAGTATATACTGTAAGGTACAGTATATTTTATTTTTATTTTATTTTTATTTTATTTTTCTGAGTTCCTTGGTTTTTGAATTGTACTAATGCTCATATTTTTTTAAGTATGCAAAAAAAATAAATATTTTTCTAGAAGAACCTTCCTTCACTTCAATTTTCCTTTCTACCCCAATTCTTTTGTCCACTATTTTTACCTCCATTGATTATTTTTTTCAATCCACTTTCATCTTTGGTGTGATCTGTCCTCTTCTTAACCCAGAAGATTTATTCTTTATAAGCCATTGATTCAGCTTTTTCTTAATTTGAGTATAATTTATTGAGTATTGTTATTTAATTTTTGTTTAAAAGTTGCACATGTATTTGGGGCTCATTATGCAAACAGATAACAAATAAGAGTCATCTTTTGTACTTCCCTTTATTGTCCATTAATGCCTTCCCTACATAAGACACAATACATTTGGATTCTGGGAGTGAGTTCCGTGTGCACTGGTTGTCAATTATCCCTTTTTTTTTTTTT
>PVIY010013736.1:0-58373 GCA_004026745.1 Myrmecophaga tridactyla | reverse complement strand
GGTGTATGGTCCATATATTTTATACATAGAAATGTTTGTATCTTTTTCTAGGCCATTGCCATCATCAAATTTACACTAATACCCTAACAAAATTCTTTAGTCTCCTCTATTTTAGTGGGGATACAAACAATAGTTCCTATTTTGAGGTGTATTGAAATTAGCTAGTAATAAATTCTTCTCCTTTCCCTTACTTCTTCCTTAGATACTAATTTGAAGCAATATATTTTAAGTAATAACCTTTTAATATTACCTAATATCTATAAGACTATGACCAAGCTTAGTCTCCTTCCTATATGCCGTTTCCATTTTTTAATCCCATTTCAATGGTTTCATTGTGTATACATATTCATAGCATGTGTATTAGTCAGGGTTCTCTAGGGAAACAACCAATAGGAGATATGGGTAAATATGAGATTTTATAAAGGTGTCTCATGCAACTGTGGAGATGCATAAGGCCAAATTTGTAGGGCAGGCTGTGAGCTGACCCTCTCATGAAGGTCTTCAGTGAATCCCCCAGGAGAGACTGGCTAGCTAAAGTGAAGAGAAAGTCTCTTTTGTGACTTCTCCTTTAAAGTCTTCAACTGATTCAATTAAACATCACTAATTGCAGAAGACACAGTCTTTGGCTGACTGCAGATGTAACCAGCCATGAAATGTCCTTGCAGTAATGGTTAGGCCAGTACTTTCTTGACCAGACAACTGGGCACCATCACCTGGCCAAGTTGACACGTGAACCCAACCATAACAGCATTTATAACCATTACATATTATATTGATCGCCATCATTTAGTCTTAATACTATAGATATGTATACATATTCAATGTTGATTATCTGGTGTGTGGTCTCAGAGCTAAAGTTAGGAGGGGGGAGGTCAGCAGGGGTGAGAGGAGATTGTTGAAATATATTCAAATGTTCTAATAAGTATATACATGAAGAACAATAGGAGTTTGTTTTCTGTCTTCCAGAAAGGCATTCACAAAGATTGAAAAGGAGAAAGCTAGAATGAACCCTTTGGTATTAGAATGGAATTGGAGATATCAATATTAATTCATGGTTTTCAATATGCATAGACATAGAAATATATATAGATGTAAATGTGTGTGTGTATATATATGTGTGTGTGTGTGCTGATGTAGCTATATTCCCTGAGTCTGGCCATGGAACAAGTCTGGGAACAATACCCCAACAGCACTGACTGTACCTAATATCTAGTTATTGGTTTATAAATACTAATATTCACTGAAAAGTACTGGTGCTCCTTGAAGAAATGACTAGTTCTATGGCTGAGTCAGGATAAAAACATATAGCCAAGGACACCTTAAGATAGCCAGAAAGCAAGGAAAAATTTGATGAATTATGGGGACATGTCAAAAGGATATCAATGCCAAATTAAAGGGTCACTCACCGGTCAAATCTGAGATAATTTTAGCATAAAAGTAGATTCACTGGCAACAGATTATAACCCATTAAATAAAATAACAAACCATGAGTTTATACCTATAGAAATTAGTAAAGTAATAAATTAAAAGTGTAGTGAGTAACAAGACATTTATACAGTAATTAAAATTATTTATTAACTGGAAAGGGAACAAGGTACTAATACTAATTTACAATAGAAAAGCCTAGCACACATCACCTTAAACAGGTGAACTTAACATATGCATTGATGGGACAAATTGAAATCATGTACTTGAAAGGAACACAACATCATTTCTGTGATGTTCTTGTCAAAGATGCATAATCTAAATCAAATGATAAAAGAGCATCAGACAAATCCAAATTGAGGGGCTATTTGGGCTGAGACAGAGTTCATGCAAAGCATGGGCTGGTGCTGCTGCAAGACCAAAAAAATCACACCAGGCACAGAAGTAGACGTAGATTTATTGGGACTTACAAATAGGAGAGATTCTCCAGGGGTGGCCAGTCCAGATGAATAGCGCTCTACAAGGGACAGGTTGGGGAGTGCAAGGAGTAATAGATGATTTTAGAACAAAGACGCTCCATACAGTACAAGGACATTGGGTCTAGAGTACAATCATTTAAGGGACCTAAAACCTGATGTTTTACTAAGGTTAGTGTTTAAGATTAAGATACAATCAATGCTGTTTTTACATCCATGCTTACATTCTTTCCCCACCCCCCTACCACCTGGGAGATTGTTTACTTTCTTGACTTTTGTCCTTGGCTAAAGCAGGTTTATTACAGGCCATTTAGGAGGGGCCGCACAGGAACATTCAGGAAAATAATTGGTCTGCAATATTCAGAAGTACCATGTCATAAAAGAAAAATAGGCTGAAATTCTTGGATGTGAGGGTGAAATAATGTCCATTTTATCTATTCAAATCTTCTCCATCCCTCACAATATATACCCAAGCTTATTCCTAATTAATGCAGTGGTTTACTAAGTAATGTGCTTTAGATTTTTTTTTTAATAATACAAAGTAGTCTCAAAAATATGCATGCTTGATGAATTATTTGAAGAAAGACCTTGTGGAAATTTAAAAACTCTTTTGAATACAGCTACAGATTTTTGTATATTTAATGTGGATTTAACATGTAGATTTAATATCACTGAAGATGTGATATTAAGCCACAGATATTCATAGGGAGATTTCTCTTTCATGTACATCTGGAAAATAACCTAAACAGTTTAAGCTTCCTGTTCTGTAATTAACAAAACATAAAATTTGGCTTTCTTAAGGAAATGTCATTATCACTAAAAGAGGTGACAACAACAAATATTATACGTGTGTGTGCCTTTTCAAAAAGGCACATGCCTAAAAAAACTTTCAAATTGTTTTGATTGATACCAAATGTGAATTGTTATTTTCTTATTTAAGGCTTTCCCCAACTTTTAGAATATTTTATTGCAGTTATGTTTACAGTTTATTGCTTCCTAACTTCTCCTAGGAAATAACTAGATGATTTACCTTTAGAGAAAATAGGAAGAAAGAAAATCATATTGTCTACTCTGCATTGGTGCTAGGAGCAAATTCAGAGTAGCTAGAGATTATTGTTTTCTGGAGGCAGTGGTTGGAATATATGTACGCTTTTTTTTTGTTTTGATTAGTGCCTAATGATTTTCTTCACTTCAGATTTCCTCAGACCATTCAAAAATACTAATAACTAATGACAGGAGAACAGGTGGCACTGTTCCTTGCAAATGCTGGGGAGGTTGAAATGGTGTTTAGTAATTACTAATTACTGCATGTACTGACTTGGGAACCAGGTGCCAGGAAACAGTCATATTTGAAGCTGTAAAGATCTGTTCAGTCAGGTCTCATTTTCAACATTACAATAATCCTGCCTGTGAAAGCTACAGCCTTAATACTAACACGGATAAGTGCTTTTGTTTTTCTTACCTTTGTATTGTAGTGCTTAATTGCATGCAAATGAGATTCTTAAGGATAATTTAGCATAATTTTCCTTAAGAGAAAAGCTTTGAGCAGTCATGCTGTAAAAATCCAGTGGCAAAATAGTAAGAATGTGATCTTTTCAAATTAAAAAAAAAAAAAGTTTGGTTGCTGGCTCTAAAGCAAACTAAATAAAATTGGGCAAATTGCCACACCACTTCCTGTTTGAATATGTTCATGCTAATTAAAATAATAACTGTTACACAGGACTATGACATGGATAAAACCAAGAAATGTAAGTTATTGGAACTTTATAAAACATGTCGTAATTGTTGAAAAACTCATAGCATGGTCTCTGGTGTAACGTCATTTATCCCCAGGAACCTTCTTCTCAAACCCATGTTACAGATGGGAAAATCAAGGGACAGAGAAGTTTCAATTCAAATGTGACTTTCCATGGCAAGTTACATCAAAGTTAGAAGAATAACAAAGTCTTGATGTTACCAGACAAAGTTGGTGGATTCTTACTAGGTGTGTAGTAGAAAAGCAGATGGCCAATCAGCCCATAATCTGTCTCCACGAGCTGCAGTAATTCTGATAGTTTTATAGAACCAAAAGATGGGCAGGTTTTGGAATAATGAGCATAGTGGCCCCAGATGATGTAATCAGAGGTGATTTAATTATCAAGGATATACAAACTGATTAAATGCTTTGTCACATAACATATGTAGGATAATGGTGGACTTAATATGATGATGGGCATAATTTTTAGTATTATGATGAGCCCATTTTGGTTACATCCAGTCTTGGTTATCAAGATAACTTTGGACTTGGTGGTGGGTCAGTTCTGGGCTGAACTACGACTCTTCATTAATAAACATTAGGGTCTGTCTTTAGTGATCACAAAGCTCTAAAGTTGAAAAACTGGATAAATGAGTACAAATGAAGGTTAGTCACAAAGTTTTTACAATCACAGGGGCAGAAGATAAAGGCTATGCAATTATTATGAGAGATCAAGGCAGCTGAATACAATTTAGAGATCTTAGGTATTTCCCTCTGTCTACTCCAATATACCAGAAAGCAAAAAGGAATATTTATATAAAGATTTAGTAATCAAAATCATCCCTTAAATCCTAATTTCTTGGTTACATTGTGACCATGGGAGCTGTAGGTCAACTATCCATGTGGTCAAATAAAGAAATATGCTTTATATTTTTGAAGCAAATTTTCTGATATTATTCAATGATGGGATATTGAAATTGCCCATTGCAGATCATTTCTCTTCATGTGAGTTCTATCATATTGCTTTTAACGTTTTCCCAGACATAGCATGGAATTGAGGGCTATAACTAAAACATAACCACATACCAAATCTTGGGCAGGCTTTCAAAGCCATGTAGAAGGAATTATAAAGAAATGAAGATGCATATAGGAAGAGGCTGTGGTAATCCATCTGATTGTTTTCTTCAAGTTTTAAATGCATCTGAAGTTAATAGTACATTTGAGGAAAAAATAAATAATTGTTCATTGACCTAGAGGAGAAAAAAGCACTTCAATTTTAATATAAGGAAAAAAAATATCTGCCATATCTAGTAGATAAGCATAACACTTCAATTCTCAGCAGTTTAAAAGGTATTTTTAAATGATACAGTAGCTGCTATTCCATACTACCTTCTCAGGGATTGGGGAATAGAAAGGAGATATATCCCTGAAGAAAGAGATAAATGGTCAATGACATCCCAAAGCTGGTCTGGTAAGTCTTAGTGTTCTCCTATTGAACAAACACAATTTCAGAGAACATCATCATTGGACAAAGCCACATTATGAATATTATAGATCAAAACATGTCTGACCTGGTAAAGGTAAACTCAGAGTCTTATAATGTAGAATATAGGGGACCTAGAGATGCACAGAAGCTAAAGATAGGTGAATGATTATCTAATAAGGTTGAACTTAAAACTTGACAATTAACAATAGCCAACTGAAGCTTGCATAAGAATAGTTTCTTGACTCTATTTGAACTCTCTTAGCCACTGACATTTTATTTTGTTCCATTTCTTCTCCACCTTTGGTCAGGAAGGCATTGCAAATCCCACAGTGCCAGGGCCAGACTCATCCCTGGTAATCATGTGATTACCTAATGAGGTTGAACTTAAATGTAAGGGAATAGGTAGAGGTGAAGGCAACTACTCCAAAGATATGAATCGTGTACAAAAAGTCAATAACAGACAGGTATAGGGAAAATACTACTATGGCATGATATGGCCTATATTTAACAGGAAGACATCACCAGTACCATAGCAATTGTAGGGATAAATAACTGGGGGATGGGAGGGACAAGAGTTAAAGGGAGTTTTGGATTTTCTCTTTGATGAGGGAGCATTTATCTGTTATTTTTCTCTTTGGAGTAATGAATATTGTCTAAAATTGGTAGTAATGATGATTGTACAACTAAATGAGGATATCGTGAGACATTGGCTGCTTATTTTGGACATTATCCATGATGCCCAATGGATGGAGGTGGACAAAGGGTGCAATGACTGAGAAGCAGAAAAGCAAACTGTGGTGAATACATATGATGGGATATTGTGCAGCAACTAAAAGGAACAAAGTCGTGAAGCATGCAACGATATAAATGAACCTCGAGGACATAATGTTGTGCACAATAAGTAAAAAACAAAAGGGCAGATATTGTATGGTCTCTTTTAGAAAATATTTATTTAAAAATTCCAGCCTAGATTGTATGCTCTTATAGCATTTATTATTGAGCTATAAATATTATTTCTAGATTCTGAAATCTAGAAATAATATGCTTTGCTATATATGTAAAACCTGGTATTTTCCTGGAACTTTAGGTACCTATGTGACACCTAAAGTCCAGAATTGGAGTTCCGCAGCTCTGAGAGTCAAGATTGCTATACACAACATCTGTTAAAGAAACTGAAAAAGAGATCAGGCTTCAATTAGAAATAAGAACAAAGTCAATCTGGCTGAAACTTAGGTAAATCAGAACACAGGGTAAAGGATGACAGTATCTATTTTAGAACTTCACCTACTGTATGAGACCAAAGGAGGAGAGGTTTATTTTGTCAATACCTAAAGCTTCTATAGTACACAATCTAACTCAACCTATCTAGGTTCATTTTAACAACCGAAATACATGGAGTTCAGAATGGGAATGAGAGCTTGTAATTCTGAGCAGCTTAAAAATAACACCTGGATACATCCCAGAGTATTCTGGACAGATATAACACCTGGATACATCCCAGAGTATTCTGGACAGATAATGAAAAAATATTGGCAAAGCCTTTGAGGAACTGGAGAAAAATATGAAACTATTAAGCTTTCCAACCTTGAAAGTTGCTTTTATGAAACATTTCTGTAGCAGAGACACTCAATCGATCCATAATTATGCTTAAGAATTAGTTCCAGAGAACCTCTTTTGTTGCTCAGATGTGTCCTCAAAGCACAACTCTGCAAATAAAATAATTACCCTCTCCCCTACACAGGACATGATGCCAGTCTCCCTGGTAACATGGGACATGATTCCCAGGGATAAGCCTGGCCCTGGCACTGTGGGAATTGCAATGCCTTCCTGACCAAAAGGCAGAGAAGAAATGGAACGAAATAAAGTGTCAGTGGTTAAGAGAGTTCAAATGGAGTCAAGAGGCTACTCTTATGTAAATTCCAGCTAGATATTGCTAATTCCCAAGGTTTGGCAAACCCCAACCAACATCATTCCTGTTAACCTTAAAGAATACTCATGACTCTATCTGACATTGTACGAAAGTTGCATGCACTTATTTACTCTTCAAAAACCTAAAACATTCAGATGGTTCATAGACCAGATAAGTCCTGAAACCCAGAGGGACCAGCATCTCCAGAACATCAGCCAGCTCCATTTTCCTACTCTGTAGTGTCGACATCTGTTTTCAACATGAAAAAGTTAGAATAGCCCAAATATCCCCAAAGATTGGGAGAAGGATGAAAGGAGAAAGAGGAGTGATAACAGAGAAGTTAGTATTTAACAAATCAGTATTACTACTGAATCATTACATTGATACTTCTTTTTAGTCTCCAGTGTCTTGGATCAGCTAGAAGGAAAAATCTGAAATTGTGGAACTATAATCATATCAAACTTTGAAATGTGTTCTATAACTGTTAAAACACACCTTGAAATTTGTTGCTTTTTTGAATATATGTTCCACTTCAGAATAAGAAAAATGTTTTTAAAAGAACATGTCTGTGACAAGATGGATGAGCCTTGAAGACATAATGCTGAGTGAAGTTAGCCAGATGCAAAAGGATAGATACTGTTTGATTCCACTTTTATGACCAACATAAAGCTATAATCAGAGGCTTATAATATAGAAGATAGGGGACTTAGAAATATATAGAAGCTAGAGATGAGTGAACCATTAGCTAATGAGGTTGAACTCCAATGTAAGGGAATAGATAGGAGTGAAGGTGATTCTCTAGTGGGTCTATAAGTAATGTTACCATATTGAAGATGAACAAGATGGAAAGGGGTTGTATAGATCTATGTGTTCCACTGACTCACACTAGACAAATGAACAAGTACTCATAAGAATAACTTCAAAGATATGATTCTTGTATAAAGAGTGTTTAAGTCCAGGGAAAACTGCTATTGCATGCTATGAGCTATGTTCAAAAGGAAACCATCAGCATTACCACAGCAACAGTGGAGGTAAATAGTGGAGAGAAGGACAAGAGTTAAGAGGAGGTTTAGATTTCCTGTTTGGCAAGGGTGTGTTTATTGGTTTTCTTTCTCTTGGGAGCAACGAAATTATCTAAAATTGAGAGTGTTGAAGAACTGTGGACTTTGGGCCCTCTACATGATGCCTGATGAATGCAGGTGGCTGAAGGATGCACTGACAGAGAAGTAGATTGGCAAACGATGGTGTGTATACTTACAACAATGGTTGTGCTGCTACAAAAAGGAATAATGTCTTGAGGCATGCAACAATGTGAATGAACATGTGGGACATTTGGTGAGACAAAATAAGCCAGAAACAAAAAAAAACAATGGCATGATCACTTTTAGGAAATGCTTATAAGAAAACAGGGGCCTAGATTGTAAGCTTTTAGAGCAGACACATTAAGTCTGGAGTGGTGATTATTTCTGGATTTTGACAGGCTGCTTTATATATATTACCTGATATATAGAGATAAGAACGAAGTCGAACAGATTGGGGTTAAAGTAATTCAGAACATAAGGGTAAGGAAGACAGTGTCTATATTTTATAACAACACATACTCTTTGAGACCAATGGAAGACCAATGGAAGAGACCAATGGTTTATTTGATCTGCAACTGAAATTTTCTGTAGTGCATAATCTAATTCAACCTATCTGTATAGCTCATTTGAAAAACTGAAACATAGGAAGCACAGAATAAGAAAGAGGTCCTTTAATCCTGTACAGATTTTTGTAATGCCTGGAAACATCCTAAAGTATATTAAGCAGATAATCAAAAAGTACTGGCAAAGTCCCCTGAGGGAGGGGAGAAAACATGCAGAACTATTAAACCTTACCATCAGGGAATCCCCCGATACTGTGTAAAACTTTAGGGATACCCAAATCAATAGGCCATGCCCTCGATCATGAGGCTTACTCTTATGAAGCTTATGTAGGTAGCAGAGAAGCTTAGACTACCTATAGGTATGCCTAAGAGTTACTTCTGGAGAACCTCTGTTGTTGCTCAAATGTGGCATCAGTCTCTCTAAGCCAGACTCTGCAAGTGAAATCATTGCCCTCCCCCTCTATGTGGGATATCACATCCAGGGGTGAAAGTCTCCCTGATGATGTGGGAGAGGACTCCCAGGGATGAATCCAGACCTGGCACCATGGGAGCCAACAATTCCATCCTGACCAAAAGGGAGAAAAGAAGCGTAATTAATAAAGCATCAGTGGCAGAGAGAGTTCAAATAGAGTCGGGAGGCTACTCTGGAGGCTGCTCTTGCATAAGCTTCAGGTAGACCTTGCTACCTATCATAACCTGCCAGCCCCCAACCAAGACCAATTCAGCCAATCCTAAAGAACACCTGGAGCAATCTATAAGATTCTACAAGGGTTCCATGCACTAGAGTAACTTTCCAGAAACCTACACCCTCCAGATGGGTCCGTGGTCCAGATAAGTCCTGAAACCTAGCCCTGCCTCTCCACAACATCAGATAGTTCCATCTCCCTACCCCATATTAGTGACAGACCCTTCCAATATCAAAAATTTGGAATTGCCATAGCCCAAACAACCTCAAAGAGAAGTATGGAAAGATCAATGGTGATGGAGGAATTATACATAGAAGATAGGACTTAACAAATGAACGTGAATGCTGAATCATTAAATTGATATCTTTTTTAGTCTCCAATATTTTAGAGCAGCTAGAAGTAAAAACCAAAAATTGTGAAATCTGAAGTCTGAAATATGTTCTACACTAATTGTGGTGCTGTTTTTTAAATTTATAGCTTTTTTGTATGTATGTTATTATTCACAGAAAAAAAAAGGAAAAAAGTCAATTGTGATGATAAAAAGTATTTAAGCCCTCTAGCCTCCTCTGTTGTGAAGCAGCTAGAAGGAAAAATATGAGAGGATCATATGGTAGCCCATGACAAACTCTGGGATCTGTCCTGTAACCACCTGCTGAAGACTGCTTTGAAAACTATTGCTTTTTTATTTTTTTGCTTTGCATATATGTTATACTATAAAATAAAAAAGTTAAAAATAAGTAAAAGAATATGTCTGAACAGAAACAAATCATGAACTTCATCCAAGTCAAAAAATATCACGATCCCCTTCCCTCACCTAATATGAATAACTTTTGCTGTTTTACTAATTATAGCTTTAGGCTCAATCTAGTCTTCCTTTCCCCTAGATAAAATTTATTATAATAGTCATAAAATAGTCCCCACTTCCTGAGAACATCTAATCCAGAGCAAAGCTTCCCTTCCTTAAACCTTCTCCAAAATTACCTAACAGAAACCCAAATTCTATAATAAGTTCTTTTTAGCACCCTCGTCCTGAGAAGCTCCCTTAGTCTGATTCCATATGGTTTGTGTTGTCTCCTCTTATAATGAGTAATAAACCCAACTTTTGTCACTGGGGATCTCTCTGGAAGGCATTAACATCAGGATAAATCAGGCAGAAGACATGCAGACAATATTTTATTTCTTGATCTGGGTGGTGGTCATATTAATGCTCACTTAGTAATTCATTAGACCATACATTCATATACTATACACTTCCCCACATGTATGTAACATTTCACAATAAAAAGTATTTTGTAAAAATCTGCATTAGATACTGGGATATATTTTTTAGCTTAGGAATAAAATATTTCCTTCAGACAGCACACTGGGCAAGATCACCCACAAAGATCAAGGATTATTATTTTTTTCATCTTAGACACATAAGTCCCATGCTTAGATGTAAATAGAGGGAAGGAGGTGGAAGAAATAGGAGAACAGTATTCCAAAAAGTAGTGATTGACAGTGGGCAATGTGAGCATTCTCTTCCTTTGTTTTCTCTGATTAAATGCACTTGAACTCAAGCTATTAAATTCATAAAAATCAGTGGGGTAAAAGGAAGTAAGCACATAGATGCTGAGGACTTGTAATATTTAGAACTAACAAATACATGCGGTAAAAAAAAAAAGAATATATATGTTCTCTGTTTGGAGACACAGTTGTGGCCCCATCTAAATATTGCTACCAACTATCAATAATCAGTGTTACCATAACACTGGTCAGGTATGGTGTGCACAGGTTAGCAATATTTTGCTGAAGTATCACCTTGCAAGTTGCCTTACCTTGTAAATAAGGGGGCTGAACTAAGTAATCTCTGAGATCCCTTCCAGCCCAAACTCTTATCCAAACCATGAATTACTTCCAACTGCCAGCATGATTTGGGAACTGCTATCAATTTTATAATATCTGCAGATAGAATGGTATCTTTTTAAAAAGGAACTCTTCTTAACGCTTCCATCAGTGTTCTATTAGAGTATGAGAATTCTTAAGGATTTGTTTTCCCTTTATGCAAACTGACTTCCAACATCAAAACATTCTTTCCAAAAGGAATATAGCAGGGAGCATTTGGAGTGAACATCTGTGATTTCTCTTAGCTTAGATAGCTGAGTGGTATGCTTCAACACCTTCCCAGTTAGAATATTCAGGAGTGTGTCATTTAAGGTAATTGATGGATGGACTATAGAACCAATCGTGAAGAAGTTGTCCAGGTTCTAATAATATATAATGCCAACACAGTGTGGAAGGGACACCTTATCTCTCTAGGACACAGATGATCCCAATGTAGTTCTTAAGAAAGTCATGTCCCACCTGCCAGAATGCTGGGTTACAAAGGCAAGCTGAATGCTGGGAAAGACACTGAAGGAAAAAATGCAGTAATGCGGTACATATTAGCAGTCATTTTCAAACTTTATTTGCTGGATTGCTCATCATTAATGCTAACAATACTTGTTTATTGCATTTTGTGTGGAGGGCAGAGAAGGATAGGTAGATAGCTTCTCGCCAAAGAATTTTGCCCCTCTTCCATAGCGTAGAGATTTTGCTGAGAAGTTGCTGTCCATTGGGAACTACAATTGCCAGCCCATTTGCATTGTTGAAGTCGTGCAACTGAGTTCCAGCCAATGGAATATGGGCTGAAGTGATCCACCCACTTCCTGGACTGGTCCATGAAAACATTCCCTTTGACTCTCCACTCACTCTTTGCCCCCGCCTGCCAGTTGGGTATGAACAGAGTTGAATTCAGGGTGTTCCTAGAAGCTACATATTAAAACCAGCAATCTCCTTCAGGCTGGGACCCTGAGAGCCTGCTTGGAGCAGAGTATTTCGGCTGCTGGTCAGAAACACCCGTTTTGGATTTGACATGAGTGAGAAATATCTCTTATGTTTTGTTAAGCCTCTACAATCTGGGGTTTTGTTTTTGGTTTTTTTTTTTCACTTACTGTGACTGGAGCCATGATTGTTGACTAGTAGTGCCAAGGTAACAAATTATGTGGGAGAGAAGAAGGAGCAGATAAGAGAAGCGACTAGGGTAGGTCTTTCAAGGATCATAGACATGATCATATGAGGAAGAGAACTAGTTATTTCATCTTTTAAACAAGGATATTGTACCTACAATGAATCACGTGCTGTATACACTGCTTTTTTTTTATACATATTAACCTATGTAGTCCTTTCAAAATCCTTACAAGGTAAATGCTTATCTTCATATTACAAACAAATATCAATAACCCCTCAGCTAACAAATTATATAGTCAGGATTTTAATCAAGGTGGTCTGGCCCCAGATCTGCTCTGGCCTCTGTACTATGCTGCCTAGTGGGAATTAGGCACCACCAGTTTAGAAGATTCAACTGAGCAAATGAAGAATTAACTCCGAGGTATCTCTGCCACTTTTCCTAATGATTTAGTGGAAGATCTGACATCAGGCTGAAATAGCAGAACATCCAAAAAACTCAGGGACTCAGAGACAGAGAATCCTGCATTTCTCTGAACTCCATAAAGTAGATAGTGTGCCTATTTTCGAGATTAGAAAAATAATTCCAAGAGAGGAAAAATATCTACCTAAGATTTCATATCTATTCATATAATAGAACCAGATTTTTAATCCTAATCGCTCTGACTCCAAAATCATCACTTTTGCTTTTATTCTCCTACTGCCTTTTTTTTTTTCGGAGGAGGAAATTACTATTGACTCATTTTACTCAAAATAGATCATCAAAGAAAACATAAATTAAATATACCAAGATACTCATTTTCCATTTTTTTCAGATGAGATTATATGCAGTCATTACCAGATCCTATAATCTTACTTGAAATTCTTAAATAATATCTTCCCACTATGAATCACTGTAATGTATGAAATGCAACCAAAGGACATTTTATTCTTCATGACTCATACCAAATGATTTCTATTCTGAAATCTAGCAGAAAATAAAATGATATTATGCTGTCAGTTTGCTAACAAGAAAGCTTCTGCATGTTTTCTATAATAGACTTGTAGGAATACCAGGCAGTTTAAACTGGGATAAAATGGACACATCAACAAAGCAGCCTTATGGGGGTTGATTAGATTTTCTTTGGATATAGCAGGATTTGTAAACTGAAGGGGTTCTTTATAACCAAAGCTCCTAAAACAGACCAAAGCTCCTAAAAGAGTCCAAAGCTTTCATTCATGTTTGCCAACCGGTTACCTTTTCCTCTTACCCTTGGCAAAGTGTTCAATTGATGTCTGGAGAGCTTTTATCTAAGGTTGTATTTTTTTTCTTTTCTTTTTCTTTTTTTTTTGCCTCTGAAGTTTTGGTGGCAGCATACTGAATGGCTATAAGGAAATTGAGATTGGTCAGAGCAGCTGGATCAATAGCTTCTGCAGGAAAACAGAAAACTGAACCTATATAAACAAATGGTCAAGTATGAGAAAGTCATCCCACAAGGAGGTAAGGTAGATGTAATTTATAACTGACACAGTACATTGATTTAAACATTGACTTCAATAACTTTAGTGTGCTCGTTCCAGTGTTAAATTCATTTACTTAGGGTTTTACTATTAATCATGGGTGATATTTCACTGGAATCTGAAACTCCAAATATTCTCCTAGCCACCTACTATTACTTCAGAATCCTAAGGCAGAAACTCTCCATTATTAGCTAGGATTTTAGTCCCAAAGTCTAATTGATTCCAATGAGGCAATAACCATGAGCCTTTTATCTAGGATGCAGATCGTCCAATGGATGATCAAGGGACTCTTTCCTCCCCCAACTAATGTGTCATAGAATGCTATTAAAAGTGGCAACACACTCACACACACATGCACACACATACACACACACACAAAGGAGTTCCATTAGTAACTGCGTTTGGAGAAAGTAGGAGAGAAATTCAAGGAGGAAATGGAGAGAAATCTTGATCTACCTGCTTATGGAAATATTTAAATTCATACCACGATAATGAAAGAGTTTCTGCAAATGTTGGGAAGTCTGCCTTCTCAGTGAGTCACCATTTATCTGCTCTCCTTCTGCTTTCTTTAGAAAAGTATGACATTTCACAAACTTTTGCATTACTTTATCCCATCAAAAATGGAGCAGTTACTCGGTAGTTTCACAAAATACATTTGGTATCCCACCTGTGCTAGAGTGTTAGAGTGTTGCTTTGATCCTGACTGTCACTAGTCTGCTGTCTAACTTTAGAGCACCCAGGAATTGATGATGTTTTCTGGAGATACTGGTTTCAATTGCCATAATCACCTTTGCTCACTTAACAGTAGCAAAACTGTAAAAGCTTTTTAGTAAGCCAGCTCTTTATAAGTTTTCCCAGCTAATAGGTTCTTTATTTTTATTTTTGCAGGTCTAGGAACCATTAAAAAAAATTGTCTTAGAGTAATGATTTAAATTGTGCTATTAGGAGTTGAATATCCAAGTGTAGTGAGGTTAATTGATAACCTGAGACAGTTGCCTTGAGCTGATGGCATATGTTTGCCCTGGATTTGCCGCTTGAAATATGTACCCAAGGGAAGATTGTTAAATGTTAAAGAAATATGAGTTGCTGGCTAAACTGAGCCTGAAAATAGGCAAGTTAGTGAGTGGCTACTTCTTTGAGTTCTGGAATATGAGGAGCACCGATTGCTAAGTGGAAAGATGAAAAGTCCTAAAGCGCCATAAAAATTGCCTCCACTCTTACTCCACCTTCAGCCTAGACAGTCCCTTAACAATCTTTAAGTCTCTGAATTTTAACAGTTTGTGTCTGACAAATGCCAGCTTTGTAGACTCCACACTTCTGACCCAGAAAGATGACCCAGCGAACCAAGAACCCAAAGATGACCAAAATCGCATCTCCACTGTCCTCCTGCTGCATGAGCACCAGAAGGACAAAAGTGTGCTTTGTGTGTTATGCTCAAATTCACCTCATTTCCCCTAAGGGCCATAGACTTAAAGGATGTATGTGTCTATGAGTAAAATATGTGTACTGACATATCTGTTTGCCCTAGGCAAGTCATTGCCTGACTGTGCAGCAACCAGCAAGGGTAGTTGAGTTTTACACAGAGAAGAATTCTACCTCAATTCTGCCCTTTGATAGAACCCTAAAATGGTTTAGTCTAGCCTTTTGTAGTTACTTACATTCACAGCTACATAGTAAACACATATACAGACCCTTGAAAATTTATTCCCACACTGCCTTTCGTTGCTATGTTCTGTTTTACAATTAATTTAGTCACTGAGCTTGCATGAAAGAAGGCAATACCATTTGATCACTGAAACCAGAGCCGATATCTTTGCATAGATTTTCTTTACACCCTATTAACAACATCAAATGTATGATGAAAGAGATGCATCAGTCAATTATTAGAACTGTAATCTAGCCTTTAAAAAGGTAAGTAAGAAATAGTCCACATGGAGACTTCTCTATCAACTATTTTAATTTCTAGAAAAAAATCATAAATTTGTACTGTGGTAAATTGACTATACTGACAGTGAAAACCTTCTATTCTCATTGTATCCATGCCTTGTGCCCTGTGACTTTGCAATTTCTCTCACTGGAGATGTGTGGAGTCCACTCCCCCATTCCTTGAGTCTTGACTTGGTTATGTTACTCATTTTGGCCAATAGAAAGTTTGCAGACCTGAAACAAGCAGGAGCTTGAAAAAGCCCTTATGTGTTTTTGCTTCCTCTCTTGCTTCTCCACAATCATGAGAACATGCCCAAACTCACCTAATCAAGGGATATGAAAGACATGTACATGTGAGAACCAGAAGGAGGAGGGCCAGTTATCCCAGCCAAGGCCATTACAGACCAGTCTACAGGCAACTGATCCCCAACAAGGAAGAGAGCCCAGCCAGGACTACCAGACCTCCTGTCTAATCTGAAACTGACCAAAGATGACAGAATGATCTCAAGTTGGACCTGAAGAATAACCCAGCAGAACCATGGAACAGGACACAATCAGAGACTGTAATTGTTTTAAACCACTGAGTTTTAAGGTAGTTTATTTCACTACATTATGGGGACAATAGGTTGCTGATACATGTTCCTCAAGAATATAAAAACATAAAAATTACAGATAGACTAGAGGACAATTATCCTGAATGATTCATCATAGGATTACATTAAATCATTAGCTACTCTGAATTCTGTAAATCTTTCTACAACATGTCCATTATAAAGAAAAGCATTCCTGGACATTAGTTTCAGAGGCACTTTTTAAATTTGTCTGTATAGCAGAAGCTGTAAAAAAAAGTTAATTGACCCTCTTACAGTACCCCTATGGCTTGGCCATAGATGCTTGGACTAAAAATAGGGTATCCTGACATCCTGAGGCTAGCACGTTACCTACTTAGAGCTATAGTTAAGAAATAATTGTTGCTACTTGTTTTCTTTCTTAACCCTTGTGATAGGTAGAATAATGTCCTCCTACCCCAAGGTATCTGTACGCAGCCCCAAAACCTGTGTTACCTTACATGATAAAAGGGACTTTGCAGTTGTGATTAAATTAAGGATTTTGAGAGATGGGGTGATTACCCTGGATTATCTAGTTGAACCCAAATTAATCACAATAGTCCTTATAAGAGGGAGGCAAGAGATTCTAAGTCAAGTAGAGAGAAGAGTTAAGGATGAAAGCAGAAGTCATAAAAGGGAGGAGATGCTATGCTTCTGGCTTTGAAGGTGGTAGAAGGGGCCATGAGTCAAAGAATGTGAGTGACCTCTAGAATCTGGAAAAGACAAAGAGCTCCAGAATGAATGGAGCTCTGCAGACCCATTTTAGACTTTTGACCTACAAAACTGTGAGCTAATACATTTTTTTGTTTCTTTAAAATTCTAATTTGGTGAAATTTGTTAAAGCAACAGTAGGAAACCAATACAACCATGTATCCATGTTTCTCGGTATTTCTAAGCAATTTTATTAAAAGCGTATTCCATCCCAGCTCCTGTTTGTTCATAGAATAACTTCAAAGGAATGCCTAAAGTTTGCAGAAAACCTTGAAAATGTATTTACTATTCTAGATGTACCATTAACATATTGTGGTGGGGGTGGGACAATTAAACTATGTTCTCTTTCATTCCATATGTGGGACATCAAAATGAGTGCTTTGTAAATTACAACATAAATGCCAGGATAAACGGGGAAAAGTTGTGGTGGCATGGGGCTAATAAGATCAATAAGAATATAAAGAAGAGAGGCTAGTATGGTATCTTGATATGACAAATCGGGGCCAGGCAAATATTTTAGTTTGAGTTCATTTGATGTTCACCGATAGCCAATGAAGAGTAGCTCTGAAAAAAACCAAGCACCCTCTTTAGAGAGGTAGCACAGAATAGGGAAGAAATTGTGGACATTAGCACTGAACAGACCCAAATTCAGTTCTGTTCCTAACATTCATTTGGTGAATGTTAATTCAATTTCCTCTCTTGTAATGTCGGAATAGACATCATTTAAAAAGTGATAGCTGACACTTTTGTAGCATTTATACATGCAAAGCCAACTCCTCAATGTTTCCCATAGATTTATTCATTTAAACTTCACAATATCCCTATGAAGAAGGATCTTTTTTTATTCTTATTCTCTGCATGAATGCATTGAGCCTCAAAGAGATTAAGCAACTTTCCCAAGATCAACAACTAGTAAAGGGGTGGAGCTGGGGTTCAAATCCAAACATTCTGGGTCTGTAACCCTACACCGCACTATCTCTCAAGGCTGTATGACCTTGCAGGGATTATGATGACTGAAGGAGGCACTGGATCTAAGGTTCTGCTCAACCAACAGCACATTAGTTCTATTCAACCAATGGCCAGCTCACCATGCTTCATGCATAGCCTGCTTGGACAAGAGCCACCCCATGGCCTGTTTCTTTCCCTGGAATAGGCCAAACCAATTTGTTAATTATTAAATTTTTTTCAACTTCTAAAACATGAACACTGGAGGGATTTTTTTCCTTAAAAATTTTAGGATTTATGCTTTTAAAAACAAAAGAAACTTTAGAGATTATCCATTAGAATGTACTAATTTCATACATGAGTCTACTAAGAACCAGAAAGTCTAGATGAGTTACATGCTAATCCCTCAGCTAGACAATGGAAAGACAGGGACCAGAGTTTGATTCTCTCCACTGGTTTTGACTTTGAAGAAAATTAGGGTGATTTAGATAGTGAAGGGTACTGACATCTTTTAACATCTGCCATGAGCCAGGCATGAGGTTTGACGTGTTACAAAACTGCCTCCTATAATCCTCAGAATGATGGGCCAGCTGGTGCTCTTTATTTAAAAGTCTAGTGCTAGCTCAGAGCTCTCACAAGGTGGATCTGACATGCAGCTGTGCTGCCTACAGAATGCAACAGAACTGTAAAAAAAGGGGCACTAGAGGTCCCTGGCAAGCAGGCTGAACCCTGATCGACAGGAGCAGAGCTGTCAGGAGAGATGATATTCCTGCACCCAGTGAGAGCTGCTTTAAAGTTAAATAAATAGAGGATGGCGGTAAAGAAACCAGTGACTGTCTGATCCACGGCTGTGGTTTTAAGACAAAACAGGCCCACAGCTGACAGTACAGGCTCCAAACAACAAATTTAGGAATGTGGTATTGCCTCAGTGACGTGCTGCTGGAAATCACAAAAATTCTCTTGTATGTCCAAGAGAGCAAAAATGGATTAGGAAATTATTAGATACATACACAAACATACATAAGCACACACACATATGTATCTTTTTATATTCCATTAACATTAGGGTTGTTTACTTTAACTTATAATGGGAATATAGGAAAAAAAAAACCCACACTGCCCCTGATTACTCTCAGTAGAGAAGAGAGGTTGGATTGGATGCAGTCTCCAGCACTAGAAGCAGAGGGCACCCCTAGAGCATGAAAAATGGAGTTTTAAAGACAAAAAAAAAGTACCAATCCATACGATAAGAGTAGCAAATTGATGACTTTTGTGAATTTCCTATAGACTTTCCTGAAAAACAATGTTAGTTGGTGAGTAGTGAATTTAAAACTGCTATAAAGGTAAAGTTCTTCCATCCGTGTCTCTGTGAGAGATTGTCAGGAAAATGATGCCTCAACACCTTTGCATGTTTTCAAACATACTTTCCTGCTTAGGAACCTCAAGTTTTTGAAATTGAGGAAATGAGGTTTCTCTATGAGTTAAGCAAAAAGATAATTCATTAGAGAAAGAAAAAAATTAGTGACTACCCATATCAGAGACTTTTCTACATATTGTGTTTTTTGACTCCTGAAATAATGTCCTAATAAAACCATCTCCTTTTCCCAAAACCTGTACTGATTTATAATCATCATCTGCCATTGGAGCCTGCCATACTAACACAAACCTATCCATGCGGCTATTTTCTCCATTGTGGCTCAAGGCCTAGCTGTTGAAGAAAAATATTAGTTTCAAAATCAATAAACTTCCTTCTTAACGCACAAAATAAATTATTAAACTTTGCAATTATCTCTGAAAATATATCTTTGTCTAGGGCACTTAGCATTTAGCTTCCTGTTTAATTAATAACCAGTTCATAGGAAACTTCCTAGTCCTTTCAGAATGGGGTTGTCAGTGTCATGTAAGTGCAACATTAAACTCATGTGACCTTACAGAGATGGCTGGTAATTTGGCCAAGCCTTTGTCCTTTCCCCAACAGCCCCATCATTTATTGGCACAGCTGTGGACAAAACAAATTTCTTGATATATGTCTTTCAGTTCCATAAATTGCATCTGTCTTCTCAAAACAAGTTCAGGTAATGTGTGAACTGCCAATTGATTATATAAAGTCATGCCTATTGAAGATTAACATCTGCACAGTGCCTTCAAAAGCTTTCTAGAGAGAGTTATAAACCTGTAGTTCCAGCTTGATACCAAGGTTTTCTTTCACTCAGGTTAAAATGCCACTATTTCAAGTATTAAACTCAAAATTACACATGCTGGGTTCTTGTGAAGAAAGAACAACTATGTCACTTAATCATTTTAACCAAATTCCCAAAATAATCCTGGGGAGTCTGTGTGTGTGGATCAAGAATGTGATCTGCTTCAGTGCCCACTGGGTAGCTGTGCGATAATGTTTCAACTCATGGAGCTTCTGAACACATCTCTCAAACAATCCAAAGTAGAGTTGGGAAGGCATGTTGCCTCTCTTTGCTCAAAAAGTCAGACTTCCATCTGAATACCTCTGCCCTTCAATCTCAGCCCAAACATTGCCCTCCAGTTTTCGGTTCCATACACTCGTGCATTTTCTGCTTCAGGGACTATGACTCAGCAGCCTCTTTTGTACTAGGAAGGTACAAAAAGTACATCTTTTTTTTTTTCCCTTTGTTTCCTTTTTCCTGATGCCTTTCAAAGCTGTCCCAGAGTAGTTGTAAGAAAGGAAACTAATAAGAGTTCAAGAAAAGGTGACTAAAATAATTAAAGATTCAAGAACAAAATAACAAGAGATAAAGCTGAAGGATGTACTTCTAAGTTTTCTCACTACTGTTATAGTGAGTTTTGATAAAGGGGCTATTGATCAGTTTTCCATAAGTTTATGAAAAGCAGAAAGTTACATGAAAACAGGGAAATTTTAGTGGGTTAGGGAAACAAATATTATTCTATCAATAATTAACATGGGTCACAATGGTGTCTCTCTTTTTTGCCAGGAGGGAGGAGATAACATACGAAAAATACAGCCCCTGACAAATAATACAAATTCAAAACATATTTCATCTATTTTGAAATTTTTGAATATTTAAAAAATATTCATAAAGAATTATATTGTTCTTCCTGAACTGATGGCCTATGGGGGATGCTAATAGGTATGCTATGACCCGCGTGTGCATGAACACAAGTTTTGTTCTCCAGGAAGTCTGAAAGGTTAGGTAGCAAACAAAATCACATAGATTTCTTCACTGTAGGAGTTCTCAGATTCTTCAATATGCTAAAGTACAATTAATCACAAAGAGGGCAATTTAAGAGGCAATTACCCAAACTTATTTCATGATAAGACCCATTTCCCCTGGCATTTCCTATTAAGATCTTCTGCAATAGAGTTCTGCCAAATACCACTTGGAAAACATTAATCTTCCTGGAGCCATGGGTTTAAATTAGAGCTTTTAATATGACTTTAAGTTTAAGCCCCCCCCCCCAAATTAAGCTACTCTAACGCGATTTAGGGCTCATTTATTTTGTCACTCATCTAATCACAAACCCTTGCTGGAACCCTCTTTCCTACCACTCAGCTCTGCCTGTCTTTCAAGACCCACTCTATCTTGCTCTGTTCCATCTAGCCATGGTTATTCATCACTGATCAGGAAGCACATCATCTCTACAACTAGCAAAACAGCTTGTCAGAGCATATTGTGAGGAAGCCAACATGAAAATGCATTTATACAGTGACTGCCTCTTGAGAGAGAGCATCAGCAATAGCCAAGAACTGTCGAAAACTAGTAGTAAAATCCCCGAAACAAGAAGCAAGTATTGTAGCAGAGATGGCAAGGAGTAAGAGAACACGGCACACAAAAGAGGATTTTCTTTCTCTGGAAGGAATAGATCCACTCCTGAGCAAGTTCCTTAGTCATCCAGTGGAGGGCAGTATGTAATACACAGTAAGGAAGAAAGAATTACTATCTGACATCCTAATGTACTTAATCTTTGGGTACACCATGTAATGAAGCAAAGTCTGTATCATTTTAATGGCAAGGTGTTTTCAGTTATTTTCATCAAAGCCTTTTATTCTCCTCATCAAAGCTCAATGTTATATGTAGACACCTGGTCTGTGGCAGAATGAATATAATAGTTAAAAATTTCTTACCAAAAATGAATAAAGGTCAGTGGATTGTCCATTATGAAACTGCTTTAACTAGGCTTACTTCTGTGTGGTTTTATTTCATGTCCCATTATTATCAAAATGATTCCAAAGAAGTCTGGTTGAAAGCACAGGAATCTGATGCTTTGGATCAGCTAATAAAGCCAGAAATTACCATACGTGGAAAATTTCCTTGCGGATTTTCAAAATAATTGAAAATAGTTAATAGATCCCTTGTATTAGTTTTGAGATCTCAAATGCACTGAAAATTCCAGTTGGAAATTGCTCATCTAACAGTTGTGTTCTAAATACACTGAGTCCTGTTACAAATCAGGTGCCCTCACTGCGGCAGCCTACAGACCCATTCATGGTGGCTTCACCCCCACGGGGCTAGATTACTAATAGATCTCCAGTGATCCCTTTACCAATTTCACTTGTAGCCCATATCTTTCCTTCCTGCTTTTCTTCAGGAGTCTACCTTCTGAGCTTGTATCCGCAAAAGAGATAAAGTTCCTTTAACTTAAAGACCTATATAGAACAAAGGTGATTGTTAAGAGAGGGCTCTGTCATTTCTAACGTGCTTTCACAGGAGGGGAATGAGTCACATAGAGTTAGCAAACTCTAATCAGAGAGCAGCTAATCTAATCAGAGAGCAGCTTTTGGATTTCTGTTTTGTTTTAAGGAACTGTTCTGAGGAATCCTTCCTATGAATTTCTTTGACAAAGAACTTTCTCTCCTGAGACCTTTAAGTCTAATCCTTTGGATCTGCCAATGCTTTCTTCACCAGACAAGATAACAAAACTGAACACACCTTAGGTATCCCCTAGGTCAACCTCCTCTTTTAAAAATGGGGATTGAGCCCAATAAATGTTAATTAACCTTCAGAGAGTCACACAGCTGGTTAGAACTGGCAGTATAACTAGGGTGGCCATACAGGACAGCATCCAAACCAAGAAACTTTCGATGGTAACAGGACAGTATTAATAATTTTATCAAGATAGCAGACATAAATTGGGACTGTCCTAGGCAAGCAAAAAAGTATGGCTCCCCTAATCTATAATTAGATCATCTCTATCTTATAGTCAGATTATTCTAACATTGATTAGTAAAATTAGTACGAAGTACTTTTGTGCAATGATTCAAAATGGAAGTGGTTTTTGATGGAAAAAGTGATTTATATTTTGGTTCACAAACTTAGTTTAAATAAAATATTCTAATATTTATGGCATTTACTCTAATTAATGCTGAATCCATTATTCATTAGCATAACTATAAATAACTGTAAATATATAATCATAGTTTTGCATTATCATAACTAGAAGCAAAACAGAGCAATTAAGTAATGGTGTCATTTTTCAAATTCCTCAGCTTGAATTAAAGAAGGCAGAGGATCCATTCATCAAGAATTAAAATTTAATAATTTTGAAAGTTAAACATAATTTAGTTCTCACATTAGATTCAGGGGTTTGCCATTATCTGTATGTAGAGGCAGATGTTGAGCTTGTAAAGCAAAATATGAATTCTGTCATTAAATTTCTGATTATGGAGTGAAAATAAAACATGAAAACATGTTATGATTAAATTCTGAGTGATGCATTTTAATGAGCTTGTTCTTTAAAAATAGCTGAAAAGCAGAAATGTCAATTGTTAACCAAAGAAATACAAATACAAATCAATTGACAAAGTTCTGTTGTTTGCCTACTATATGTCAGATACTCTGCTAGATGTTAGAGATTAAAATATAGTAAAGGAAATATTCTGGTCTTGAGGCACCTATATAATGTGATTTGAAAAAATTGTATAAAACTTTTAATATAATGCACCTTACAATTTAAGGTCATTTACCAGCTCATTTCTCGTTTGTTGTGAGTAGGGCTGCTGACCAAGTTTCAGATGGAGAGCAAGAGCAAATAGGAGAAAGTACTGGTTGAGCAGTAGGGAGGGGTGCCTGGGGAGGGGCAGAAGTCAGTGAGGACGTCTGACTTCCAGAAGTTGTGACAACTGGCACTTGAATTGCTCTTGCTTTCTAAACAGCAGAGAATCTTTGGAATGATGACAACAGCACTAATAAAAATTGTGTCTCATTTTCCAATTCATAAAGTGCTTTCATAAGCTTACTTCATGTATGTACATTAAAGAAAATAACAGAAACAACCTGTGGAGTTTTTAATTTATTCATCTATTTATTTTAGCAGAGTTCTTGTCACCCAGGGTGGAACAACATTCTAGGGTAAAATCATGCACAGCCTAATGTCCCTTCACTGCCCAATGTGAGTGCTTTATTCCAAGAAGCTTGCTTTAGTCATTGCCCCTCAAACCTCTCTGTGCTCGCATTGAAACCTCTTCTCTTTGCCAACTGTCTGCCAGCGCAGGTCTCACCACCTCCATAAGCACTGTAACGCATGGAATCCCCTCCTCCTTAGATGGTTTGTGCTTTCATTGTTTATGTTGACTCAGGGAGTTGGTTCAAGGGTGGGACAAGATTCACACTCAGGCCACTGGTCTTGCCATAATGCGGTAAGGCAAAGAAGCACAGCCAAGTATGATCCTGCTCAAAATACAGATCAGCAGATCGAAAAGACATAGTTAGGGACAGAAGTTTAAGGATGTATTGAGCTGTGATCCCTAAGTTTTGCCAACAGGGTCTGCAAAAGACAGAGAAGCTGAGGGGTGAGCCAGAACCTCAAGAAACAAAAGAAAAATATATTGAACAATACTATGCACAGTGTTAAGCTATGCAAATAGCGAGGCATTTTTATGGGTTCAGTGATCCCCTAGTTTGCTGAGTATTGATGGCAGCTGACATTGTCTGAACCCTTATGGGGAGTCAGATGCTTTGCACAATCTACATCATGTGATCCTCATAATTACCCAAGAAGGATTTAGATGCACTTCCTAGATGAGAAAACTGAGGCATGAAACATTTAAGTGGTTTTCCCATATTTACACAGAAACTAAGTGAAGAAATCAGGATCCATAGTTTTGAGGCCAAGACATTATGGAAGGAAAGAGTGGAAGCTGTTAGATTTAAAGAAAATGCACTATTGCCCCATTTAGGGTACCATAAAGGTCATTGTGAGATGCCAGCAGAAGTTGGTAGGAGAATATGTTACCGTCAGCACAGCCTTGAAGTTCAACTTGAAAGGTTCAGGCTAAACAAAGCAGTGGGGCTACAAGGCACTGTGTATCCTCATCTTTATGTATATGAGGTACCACAGGTAAAGTTTTTGTTTGTTTTGTTTTGTCTTACATTTCCATGTAATGTTACAATGAGAATTTTTAAAAATGTAAAAATAATAATGAGATACACAAATAACTTCTATCTCCTACTGGACAGATCTTAAATCATCTCCCCCAAATAAAAGTCTTCTTTTTCATTGTAACATTTGTGAAATATTAAAGAGGCTCCAAGTTGAAGCTTGCCTAGTATGGTCAACTTCTGGTATTGATTGACTTCTGACTATGGGGAGCATTTTCAATACTTTTATCTGACATTTCTAGCTATTGGCCAAATTCACATTTAGCTGCACTGGAAGAGCACACCTGTTGTAAAAGACTATTGAATAATTGTTGGGACACATACTATTATTACAAGGTTGGTGAGAACAATGCCAGTGCAAATAGAACTTTGTACACTCGGCTATGGGTATTCCGTTTTAAAGCTATAGCCTGGTCTTGGGCAGGCAGCAAAAACAGTTCATCTCCACCATATTATTCCTGACTCAATTTCTAGTCTCTAGTCACTGCTTCTCCTAAAAGCATTCAACAAAGCAATTATGTGTTCCCACAGTGGTGGATGTTTACCTTCCTGGTTTGCAGGAAGCTTTACAATAGAAGTTACACTCCAACACATTTCTTTAGACACTTGAACTGGGTATCGCTACCAATATCAACTTCAACTGAAAGGGGTGGAGTTGGGATCTTAATGAACAACACACAGACATTTTATTTTTATAAAATGGAGAAATCAAGAATTTTAGAAAGGCAAGAATAGCTTCTGGGAATTTGATTGGCTTCGACTGTAAATGATAAAGATCCATAGCTAGTTATTGTGACCAAATTAAGATGAAAAAGTCAGTTTCCACCTGCGGTTTTGCCTGCTAGGTTTGCTGTAACATAAATCAATAGGGTTTCAGTTGTTTTATTTCAACTGAGTGCTAAGATTTTTTTCCCCCTTATATACTGCATTTAGAAAACTAACTGTTTTGGTCTTATAATGCAATTGATCTTAATCTTGTAATTTAATCTTAATTTAGTTGTAGCTTTATTCAGAGTCACATATTTCTCATCTTAAAGAGAAAGAAACCAGGGCAGTGCAACGGTGGCTCAGTGGCAGAATTCTCGCCTGCTATGCCAGAGACCCAGGTTTGATAACTGGAGCCTGCCCATGCAGGGAAAAAAAAAGAGAGAGAGAGAGAGAGAGAGAAATCAGTATATATATATATATTTTTTAATACCCTACTTCAAAATTCTTCCTATGGAGTCTGCTAAAACTATCTCAGACAGAGAGGATTGTAGAATATATATTAAGATGGGGGAGGCAGTTATTTTATGGTATGTTTTCATTTGTGCAAAGACAAACTGAACTTATATTTCATTCCACTGTTTTCTCTCTGTAATTATGTGTCCTCTTTTGGTGTTTGGATCCTATCATATTCTGTCCCCCAAAATACTTTAACCAATCCATCATCCCCTTTTACACTTGTATATATAATAGCAGTTCTTTTCCATACATTTACAACATATTCATTTCTCACAACCAAAATAGTGCCTTTTGGGGGGTATCCTTTCAGGTTCTTTTCCTTTCAACTTATTCCCACCCCTGAAACCTTGGAAAATGACCCTACCTTTAAATCTTCCACTTCATCATCTAGTTCTCTGCTAACGAACTCCATGCATGTCAGCTTCTATCTCTATCAATCACCTAAATCCACGACAATGAAATCCAGCTTGGCATAACTACCGGAGGTTACTTTCTGTAATGGTCCTCATGGTTGATCACCTTTTCTCCTTGAAATTCTCTCCTTACTGATGCCATGTCAACTAAATACTCTAGATCTATCTTTTAGCCAAAGTTATTCTTCCTACATACCTTCCCTGCCTCCACTTCTCTGCACACACACACACACACACACACACACACATACACACAATTTTTTGCTCTCATTTTACTCCTTGGCTTAACTTCCATTGCCATGATTTCAAACATTACTTCTATTCAACTGGATCCTGTGTTGCATCACCTACCCTGATGTCTCTATTAAAGTTCAGATCCACAACTACAACTGGTTACTGGCTATTTCCACTTGAATGGACTACTGAAACCTAAATGAAAGATGTGCTGCACTGTCTTAAATCTCCTCCCCCTAAATATCTGCTCCTTTCTATTGACTTCCCAACTTGGAGTAGCTCCATTCTCCAAATCACATAGACTAGAAACTATTGAGTTCATTCCTTCTTTTTTCCCTCTGTATCCAAGTGGTTGCCAGGGTTTGTGGCTTCAGCCATCTCAATGCCTTTTCTATCCATTCTCCCATTTCTTATCCCACTATTACTATCACTATTTCAATTTACAGGTAGAAGTTATAATAATCTCCAAATGACATTTTAGTTTCTGTCCTCCCCTATTTCAAACCATCCTTCTCTGCTGGATTAAACTCTCAGAATAATATCATAATATCATTTGTTGCTCATTTTTTTGCTTGCAAAGTAAAAGGAATCACAAGAAGATTCTTAATCTTTCAAGCCTTAATCATCCAGTAATGATTTCATATTATATGTTAGTCTAGCAGACTTTCTATGTCTCACCATTCCAAATGTTTCAGTTTGAAGACTTTGTCTCTAATGTTCCCTTTAGCAGTAATCTTCTATCCCCTTAGTCTCCTCATTTTGAAAATCTATTTGTGACATCTACTGCAACCTCAGATTTACAATGATAGTTACAGCCCAGTGCATTTCTTTAGATATTTGAACTGCCCTCGTCACCCAACTTGATGCAACAATACCCTTAAGGAATGAAAGATGGTATGTAGGTAGGAAAGCCAGCTGGGAAATCAGAGAGATTTTTATCTTAACTGCTCCTGGTGTTAACTCTTTGTATTATTTTGAGTTTCTTAGGCCCTCCAGGCCTTCGTTTCCTCACTTTTCACAGGAGTAGATGGAAATCGATGATCTGATCGTACTTTCAGATTCCAAGATTCCATGGACCGATCAGTAACACAATGAAATTGTGATGCAAGTTTCTTAGCTCTAAGCTCATGCTCCTTTTAACCTACGTGCAATTCCCAAATATTGATTCTTATTCACATTATTGTGGGAACCAAGTAGATGTGGATTTCATTCCCTCTTTTCATTTTATTATTTAGTTCTTAAAAATGTTTTAAAAGGTAAAGTTAAATACTAAAAATATTGTAGTAAACGTATCCTAATCCAAAATGATATATTTACATTTTTTCATATTTGCTTTATATTTCTTTCCTTGAAAAGAAAAAAAAGTGCAAATAAAGTTGTAGCACCACCATTTCTTGCTCCTGTCCTGGTTTCCCCTTTCCTGGAGAAAACTTCCATGCTGAATTTGGTTTTATCCATATCAAACTTATGTATAATTCTTCACAGTTGTATATGCAAAATAACATACCATTTCCCATTCTTTTCATTTATTTAGATACCAGAAAGTATATAATATTCTGTAATTTACTTTTTGCTCAGCATTGTTTTCAAGATTTATCAAAATATATATATGTGTATGTGTGTGAGTGTATACAGTTCACACTTGTCCTTGTTGCATTATTGTATTAATTGTGTAAACAATTAAAATTTATTGAAACGTTCTCCTAGCAAGGGCATTTGGGTTGCTTCCTTTTATTTTTCTATTAAATATAACAATGCAATGAATATACTTGTCATGTTTTCCTTGTGGACATGTATGTAATTAAGGAATATATTCACAATTTCAGTTGCTAGGTAATTTCGTCTTTAAATTTACTAGGTAATGCACAATGATTCTCCAAAGTGATTCTACCATTTTATACTCTGATCAACAAGTTTCCACTTCTCTATCCCTAAATCAATAGTATTGTTATAATTTTTTCAAGGTTTTCTGATCAAATAAGTGTAAAATATTTTCTTGTTATTTTATTAATATCTGATTATTTTGAGGCACAGGATCTTTCTATATATGTATTGACTATCTGGGTTTTCTCTTCCATTAATTGCCTATACATATCTTTTATCATGTGTTTATTTGTGCTTCCTATTTGGTTTATGGGAGTTTTTAAAAATATAATCTGAATTCTAACATCTATTGATTAAATATATTGCAAATGCCATTTCCTAGTCTGAGGCCTGGAATTTTTACTTTACAGTATTTTGTGATATGGTTTTTTTGTAATGTATTTAAATATATCAGATATTTGTTTATTATTCCTTCTATTTGTGTCTTGTTTAAGAAATATTTTTCTAAAAAAATTTCTAAGATACATTTTTGCTATAAAGTTTGCTTTTTACTTTTAGGCACTGAATCCATCATAGTTTACTTCTGTGTTTGTTGAGAGAAAGAGATACATTATCTTTCTGTGTGTAAAACCTATTTTTATATTACCCAGCCCCTCGACTTTAAATGTTCTCTATATCATGCATAACTCAGCATTGTTTTCAAGATTTATCCAAGTATACATGTGTGTATACGTAACTTTATGTGTGATATAGGGAACATTTTTTCCAACTAATCTATTTGTCCATCTCTGCATCAATATCATACTATATTTATTACTTTGCTTTTATAATAAGTCTTAGATGTCTGCTAGTGAAAATATCTCCTTCCTTGTTTTTATTTTTCAGAATTTGCTTAGCTATTTTTGGACCTTTACTCTTGCAAACGGATTCTGGAACTATTTGTCAAGGTCTATGAAAAATATTGTTGAAGTTTTGTTTGCAATTGCACTGAATTGCTTTTTATAATTTGGATGATAATTCATATCTTTACAACATTGAGTCTGCCTGTCCATGGGTATGGCATATATCTGTATATTTAGGTCTACATTTATATCTTTCAAAATATCTTATAATATTCTATATACAGTTCTTGTGTGTTTTTGAGGTGTATTACCACATACCCTATGAATTTTCTCTGTCTTATATTTCGAATATTTTTTAAATTATATTTTCAAATTGATTATTGCTAATATATATGAAAACTGTTGATCTTTATATGTTGATCTTATGCCCAAAATCTTCTTGAAATCTCTTATTAGCTCTATCAATTCCTTGGAAATTCTCTGGTAGTTTTGATGAAGTCAATCATATTATCCTAAAATCAGGACAATTTAGATTCTTGTCTTCCAGTACTTAATTATTAATAATACTCTGCATTATTTTCCCCTATTCACCAGCTAGGGGAACTAATATATATAATAACGTGTACCCTTATGTGTCTCCTGTCTTTCCGAAATGCTTTTAAAATCCACCATTAAATATAATGGATTTTAATGCAAAAATAGAGCCTCTTTATTTGACTAAGAGATTCAACTCTGTTCCTCATATTCTATGAGTTGACATATTTAAAAAAGTGAAACAGAAAAAAAGAAAAAAGAAGAATTGTGCTTTGTAGGATGTTGGCTGGAAGATAGATTTCAAGATCTTTTTTGGTCATTTAAATATTTAAAGTATGCAGGAAGTGTTCTTGTTAAAGAAATAGAGTACTTTTTCCCCTGAAGTAAAATAACTGATTGTTGCAAAATGAGAAACAGAAATGTGTGGGAGAAAATGGATAGATATAGAAAGTTGTAGAAGTCTTGTTGGAAGTGAATTTTATTGGCTGTGTTTAAAGTTGGCTAAGATTTTATAGTTTTATAAGATTTTTAATAGTTTACTTATCAGATGTATCTTCATGCAGTCAGAATTTGGTTTTCACTTTGCTAAATGACAATGTTTTCTTGGGTTATTTGTTTGCTCTTAGAAGCTATAAAAGGTTTTTAACCATCTGAGTAACCTGCCTAGATGACAAAGAATCTGTCTTATCAGACCGATATACTTATTGATATATTTGTTGGCCATCTTCTTCCTTACTATTTTAGACAATTCCTCCTCATTTAAAAAAACAAATGTGTCATTTTAAAATCATGCTAACTCCTCTATTTACTTTCAAACTTTTATGACATCTTGATTATATAAAGAAACAAAAAAGCAGAAAATGTGAAACAGAACACTTGGCACATAACAGGTAATCCATACATGTAACTCTGATCAATAAACAAAAAGGACCCCACAGGGCATATACAAAAAATTCACACACACAAAAATCTGTATAATCCCTAACTTTAAAAACACACTTTTTTGTTTTATTTGGGGAGGGGAGTACATGGACCGGGAATCGAATCTGTATCTCCTGCCATTCTACCACTGAAGTACCTGTGCACACTAAACGTGTTTTAAATGGGAAAAAATATATATATATTTTTCATCTTTGGTTTGAAATCAAAATATTTTTCCTTAAAAAGACTGTTAGGATATTTATGATGGCAGCTTTGTTCAAAAATGTCCATTTGATTCATATGTGTGTGAAAGGAATGTGACTTAATTTTTCTGGAGCTGAACTTAATGTCAATTTCCAGCTCCCATTTTGCTCAGGCAGTTTGGGTCTTCGGCCACTTCCTTTATCTGGTATACTGACTAGGTTCCAGAAGACAGACATTGGAGTATGGCAAGAGTGAGCGGGAAGTGTGGATTTCCTTCCACACTGCACCTACTGAATTGTTCTTGGTTCCTTCTAGCCTTTAACCATCAACCCATACAGGTCTTTGCTGAGTCCCTTTTCCCACCACTAGGGCTTCCCAATCCAGCTCTTAGGCATTAGATCCATTATTAGAGCCATTAGATCCATTAGATTGTCCCTTCCAAGGGGCAATCTGTGAGGAAATGACACACAGATCTCCTGTATGTGTATGTATGTATATGTGCATGTGTGTGCATATGAGAGATTTATTTTAAAACATTGATTCATGCAATTGTAGGGGCTGGCAAGTCCAAAATCTGTAGGGCAAGCTAGAAAGCTGGAACTTGAACAGGAATTGTTAATTACAGTCTTGAAGTAAACATTTCTTTTTAGCTGGGAAATCTCATTTTTGTTCTTAAGGTTTCAACTAATTACCTACATCATTGAGAGTAATCTCCTTTACCTAAAGTCAACTGATTGTAGATGTTAACCAGATCTGCAAAATATCTCCATAAAAACATCTAGACGAGTGTTTGATGAAACAGCTGGGCACCACAGCCTAGCCAAGTTGGCACATAAATTTAACCATCATTCTCTCTCTTCTATTTTTCAGAGTTCAACTCTGGAGGGAAAGGAAGGTGAGGGGGCAGAATACAGGATGCCCACATCTATCAAAACCTACTCACTTCTAACTTTCTTTCTGACTCCTCTTCCACTCAGGGTCCAAGGAATTTTGATCTAGTCTGGAAGTGGAAAGGAACTAGGGAAGTTTTGCTCTTAAAATAGCAAGGGCTATCCTAACCCAGCTGTGCTGTCCTTGAACAAAGTTCACTCCATTTCCTCCCCCACTCCCCTTCTTCAGGGCTAAGGTATTGGTTACCAAATGCCAGAAGTACCTTCCTAATCTCCTTCTCTTGCATTTCCCTTTTTCTGAGGCATTAAACAAGAGAATGACCTACATCTTTGTAAATAGGTTAAAGAAGAAAATACTGGGAAAGCATTTATTAGTTTTTCAAAATATTATCATTTCCTATATAATTATAAAATGGAAGTCATCTGCAATGAAAGATGCAGTGAGGACAATATGTTTCTAAACTTTATTTGTATATAAGTTTGAGGGAATTGCCACTATGTCTTCTTGTAGATACAATAAAACATACAGTTCATGTGCTGTATAGTCCACCGACTTAGACCATAAAGTAGCTGAAACAGTGTCCAAATAGAACTATAATATTAATAGTGGTATGGAGATGGCAGAATGGTTTCAGCTACTATCACAATAATAGCACTTTAGAGCTATTATTAGTATGATTTCAACTAACGTGTCTGTGGGAAAAATGTTTCATCACAGCAGGGAGTTTTCCTTTTCTCTTAACTTATTCTCAGTATAGAATGGACTAATGATTTTTAAATCAGGTGTTGAGAATCAAGAAGCTCCTATAATTAAACAGAACAGAAAAGGGAAAATGCCATGATAATAGATTTGCATTTCTCCTGGTTGCTGATATGTGAAGTAAAGCATGTATCACTAGAAGAGGATGAATTGTCACAGGAAAAACAGTGAACATTTTCAAAATGACTTATGGCCATCTTTTCTATCAATCATCTGTGTTAGAGTCATTTAGTCATTCAAAAAGTAAATAATTTGATTTAACCTTTAAATAAAATTCTGCCAAATGTTCTACAATAAAAACGTATATTTAAAGAGTCATCTCAATTTTGCAAAATGCTTCCTATATAAACTATCTAATCTGAATCATGTAGTCACCCTAGAAAGGGGGGAAGACAGATATTATTGCTCCATTTCATTGATGAAGAAACTGAGACTCAAAAATATTAAATGATGGCAACATAGTCATTCGGTAATTTGTGGAAATGCCTTGAAATAGGGCTTAAAATTTTATACTTGTAATGCTCTTCCCCTTGAAACATGCATATTCTAAATACATAAATGCATGTGTGTATACATAGATTCAAGTAACCAGATGTATTAGTTAGGGGTCTCTAGAGAAACAGAATCAACAGGAAATATCTGTAGATATAAAATTTATAAAAGTGTCTCATGTAACTGTGGGAACATAGAGTCCAAAATCCGCAGGGCAGGCTGTAAAGCCACGATTCTGATGGAGGGTCTGGACAAACTCTGCAGGAGAGGCTCACCAGCCGAAGCAGGAATGGGGCCTGTCTCCTCTGAGTCCTCCTTAAAAGGCTTCCCGTGATTAGATTTAGCATCACTAATTGTAGAAGACACTCCCCTTTGGCTGATTACAAATGGAATCAGCTGTGGATGCAGGTGATGTGATCATGATCTAATTCTATGAAATGTCCTCATAGCAACAGACAGGCCAGCACTTGCCATTCAGACAAACAGGTACCATCACCTGGCCAAGTTGACACATGAACCTGACCATGACACCGGAGGAGGGGGATTATCTCTTAATTTTTATCTGCACCATCATATATTTCATGTATTACAAGGCATTAGTCATATTAGTACATTTCACATGCATTTATAAAGTATTCTATTTTATTTACATTTTTGCCTTAATTAAGTTCACTTTAAAACATTCTCCATAATATTTTACTTAAAAAATTTTTTTCTCCATAATATTTTAATAGTTTATTGTAAATATGCAATAGATGTTGCATAAAAATAGCTGGGAATGTACATCAAAATAATTTCAATAATTATCATTTTGTAGATTTTAGAAAAAGAAATGACTGAGAAATTCAAGAACAGTATCTCCATTTTCTTATTGGCTCATAAATGAGAGCCAAAGGTGAGGTGTATATGTTGCCAAAATTGATTTGAATAATAAATAAACCTTAAAGAGATATATAACCTTCTATTAAGGGATCAAATAAAACATCACAGTGCTATTTGAGTGTGAAGAGTGTTTTTATCAAACACATGTTTTATAGCATTATTCAGGTAAATGTTACAGCCAGAGTGTTTCACAGGAAAGGCTCTGAGCACATTGGTGAAGTACGTTTCTGTTTACATATCCATTCCCAAAGACAATTAAGTGATATGATTCTGAGTAATTACAGTTATTTCCAAATGAATGTTTTCATAATTCATGTTTTAGTTTAATAGCCACAATCATGGCATATATCTCATCCTTTCGACTGAAAAACTGACATTAACTCACTTTGGAGGGAGATGCACAAATTGAAGTGCAGAGTATGAGGATGGCTTTCCTTTTCTTTTTGTTGTTACTACTGCATTTTCTGTGGCTAGAGCAGTGTTCTGCACATAATAAATACTCGATAAATATTTATTATGATGGATTCCATGCAATGACTCAAAGGATGAAGTACTGTACATAAAAATGATTAATACCACTATTTACTTACTATTTTATTTATGACTACTTTTTAATTATGTAAATTTTTTTGAGATAAAAAAGATTGAACTGCAGCTGTATGAAATAATACAGAGATTTATTATAAATTTTATCCAGTTTTCCCCGATGCAGATCTATAGTGCAACTCTATAGTACAACCAGGATAATGAACTGATACAGACAAGACACAGGATAGTTCCTTCCTTCACCACAATGATCCCTCATGTTGCCCTTTTTTAGCTTTACCCAAATCCCTACTACCTACATCTCTAATTCATGGCAACCACTGATCCTTTTTCCATTTCTATAATTTTTGTCATTTTTAGACTGTCATACAAATGGAATCATACCTTAAAATCATTTGGGACAGGCTTTTTAAATTTGTATAATTCTTTGTAGATTCTTCCAAGTTTTTGCATGTATCAATCATTCATTCCTTTTTATTGTTGAGTAGTATTCCATGGATGGCTGTACCAAAGTTTGTATAACCATTCACCTGTTGAAGAACACTCAACTTGTTTCTAGTTTTTTGGCTATTGTCAATAAAACAGCTACAAACATTAAGGTACAGGTATTTGTGTGAACATAAGTATTCATTTTTCTGGGATAAATTTCCCTGGGTACGATTGCTCTTCTATGATACATCTTTTGCTTTTTTAGAAACCACCAAATTATTTTCAGTGGCTGGACCATTTTACATTCCCAACAGCAATGTACAAATGATCCAGTGTCTGTGCATCTTTGCTAGCATTTAATGTTGTCATTTTTTTTTTATTTTAGCCATCCTGATATGTATATAGTGATATCTCACTTTAATTTTAATTTGCAGTTCCTAACAGTTAATGATGCTGAATATCTTTTCATGTGCTTATTTGCCATCTGTGTAATTCTTGTTGGTGAAATGTCTCTTTGGGTCTTTTGCCCATTTTCTAAATACATTGTGGGTTTCTTTCTTTGTTTTGTTTATCATTGAATTTTCAGAGTTATTTATATATTAGAGAGTATTTTATATATTCTGGAAATTAGTCTTTTGTGAGACATGGGGTTTGCAAATATTTCCTCCCACTCTGTAGCTTATATTTTCATCCCTTTAACAAAAGCTTTTAATTAAAAACAACAGTTCATCAATTTTTTTCCTTTTTAAAAATTTTTTTTCCTTTTTATGGATTGTGCTTTTGGTATCAAATATAACAATTATTTGCCTAACATCTAGATTCCAGTGACTCTACAGAGGAGACTATGGAGGTTTTTTCCCCATTTACCTTAGCCCTGGTTAGTTCCGAATTGGTTTTCAGCAATAAACATCCCATTGAAGAATTCATCAAATCAATTTAATGTAAAAAGAGGAAAACTATATAAACTCTGAGCTTGCCAAGATTATCCATCACCTTATATGTACTTTACATTTCTGCAGAAATGTGAAATCAATTATAAATAAACCATAATATTACCATTCCAAAATAATCAGTTCGAAAGTATGGAGCAAAATACCTGGCACAGAAAAAGGACTATATAATGGATCCTGAATGAATAAAAGAGAAAAGACTCATCTTCGATCTTCCCCTCTATCTATATATTCTTAACATTTGTTTTTATTTTTAGGAATAAGTAGTGAAGTTTATGAATGTGAAGGAGAGAATACACATTGAAGAGGATGACATGGACATGCCCAAGGGAGGGACACACACTGAGTGGAGTGGGTTAGCTTGTTTTATAGTGTTCTTATGATATCTGCCAGTGGTTCTCAAACTTTGAATCCTTGGGACCTCCCTACACTCTTAAAAATTACTGGAGATTTTAACAATCTTTTGTTTTGTAGCTTATTCTGTCATATTAAAATGAAAGGTGAGAAATGTTTAAAATGCAAGAATATTAAATATTAATATTTATTAATTAATATTAATTATTATAAGTAATTAATATAAATATTATTAAAATACAAGCACATATTCTGTTAGCTAGTAAAGCTGTGACATAATAACACGCCACTAACTTCTGGAAAACTCCACTGTGTACTTGTGAGTGAATGAGAATTTTAAAAGGCAAATAAAATCTTAGTATTTTTATGAAAATAGTTTAACCTTGCAGATCCCTTGAAAGCACCTTGGAGGTGTCCCAGAGGTACTTGGGCCACAATTAGAGAACTGCTGCTGTATTCATGCTATCTAAAAATTTTCATATATGTCATGATCGTTTTCCTTCCCATTAAATATCTTGGGGAAGCAAGTCTGTAATAGTTGCATAATATTACATCCTATGGTACACCATACATTATCTAGGCTTCCTCCTATTTCAACTCATTTTGGTTGACTTTTGCCACTTGACTTCAATAAATATCTTCATGCTTTCTACACATCTCTTATTATTTCCTTACAATAAATTCCTAGGATTAGTATCACTGGCTCATTGTGTTCTGAAACACTTTTTTCCTGCTATGACCAAGTCTTTCGAAGTGATACCAGGAAGGAAATTATGCTCAAAGTTGGAACTACCAGATGAACAAAGAAAAGAAAATTATTTTGACAATTCTCTTATCTGGATCTTGCTACTTCAATTCTATTTTTACAGTGAATTATCAGTTTAATAGATGGAAAATTATGGATAGAATTATAAGCAAGTTTTCTAATAGCAATATCTTAAGTGCAGCTTTATAAGTATTGCTTTACATTTGTTAATATTTTCAATGTTGATATGTGAATTAACATATTTAAAATGTGATAAACAGTCATCAAACTCATAATCATAATCAACATTGAAATAATAAAATTAATATTTATTGAAAATATGCTGCCTACTAGATATAGTGGTAAACCACTCAAATACGTAACCTTACTAATGTAACAAAAATCCTAAAAGGCAGATATAATTAGCTCTAATCTACAAAGGAGTAACCAGAGTCATTGAGAGGTCCAATGTCATATGCAAAGTCACAGCATTTCAAGGTGGCAGAGCCAAGACCTAAACCTAGGTCTTTCTGGGTGAACATTTATTTAGTGCTCACTATGAAGCAATGAATGTTGTAAATATAAAAATTTTAGCCTCACTGAAGCTCAGGGGATTAGAGTCTCCAAAGCTCACCTCAGCCCAACTTGTCTGTGGTTCTCTTGATCATCAGTGACACACTGGTCAACGTCATTATGCTAAAAAGTTTTGTGGAATTCATTCGGCCACTGCTCCTGCCAATTCACCACCACCTCCCCACCCTAGTACTTTTCTGGTATGCCATTTTTCTCCGTTTGGACACACGTTTTCTGGAAATGAGATCAGATCCAGGAAGGGATCTAAAACTCCTTCCAGGTGTCCCACTTGCTGTCATGTGGCACTCGCACGGTAAGCATTTAATCACAACTTTCGAAAGGTCAGCATGTTCCTGGCGTTTTCCTTACATAAAAGATAACTTGGATTTTTACTTGTTTGGAAGATATTTTTAGTCTTATGTGCAATTTTTGGAAAGAATGGAATTTTGGAAATGTTTTCTCTCTGAAACTATTTGCATACCTACGCTAATCATCTGCCCTTGTGAAACCATGGTTTTTCCCTTACCGCGGTTACGGTAAAAGCTAACAATGACAGTGGGCACAGCCAGGCTTTTGCCCAAGTCCACTGGAGCCTTGGCCACCAGCCTGTCCTTCCTACAAGTTCCGGTACCCTCTGCTCTGACCCGTCCATGTCCCTCGGCCAGTCAGCTACGGAATCCGAACTAGAATCCAGAAACTGCGATCCACTTTCTTTTCCTTTTTATCTTTCCCCGTCCTCCCTGATAATAAAAACACATGTACAGTTAGGCACTTCGGAAATTAAAGCCAAAAGTTTTCATACACACCGGGTTCACTTTAAAAATTCAAAGGACTTGAGACACCTGCCCAGGAAAACCCCATCTGCTCTGCCCCTCCCTCTCCTTGGAAATGCCCCGGTCCAAATATTGACTTCGGGGGCGGGGAGGGGGGGACTCTCAGAGCCGAGGAGGAGGCGCCTGATACCTGGTGCGACCACACAATCTCCCCTCCAGGCACCTCCCCCCGAGCGCCCCACCCCCAGCGGGCCGGCACCCTCCTCCCCGCCCATTGGCTGCCCCGCCGGGGAGGCAGGTAGGGCTGGAAGGTAAAGGCGAGCGCCGGCTGGGAGGCGGCGCCGAGCACAGAGCCCAAGGAGCGGCGGACGCCGGCGCCGGGATTCGCCAATCAGCGCGGACTTCGGAGTTCGCCCCAACTCCGGACCTCGGCCGGCTGGGCGCGGCCGAGCAGTCGGACGCGATTCGCCAATCGCCGCGGACTCCGGGGCGGACGCCTCCGTGTCGGTGCCCCAGCGCGTCGGCGCGCAGGCCTCGGGGCAGCCGCGGCAGCTATGTCCGCGGGGGTCGCGCCCGGAGTGAGGATGCGCGCCCTGCCCGCCTTCGACGCGCCCCTGAGCAAGCGGCTTCTGCACCGGGGCCCCGAGTACCTGCGCCAGCACCTGGACGCCGCGCGCCCGGCGCGCAGCAGCGCGGTGGAGAGACTGGCCGCCGACCGCGCCAAGTACGTGAAGAGCCAGCTGGTGGCCGGCCCCGCGCCGCCGCCCGCGGGCCGGAGCTCGACTTCCGAGAGCAGCAGCGAGAGCTGCTCGGAGGAGAGCCGGAGAAGCGGCCGCCACGCGGCCCGGAGGGAGGAGGTGGCGGCGAGTGCCGCCCGATCCCCGGCCCGCGGCCCGTGCCCCGTGGCCCGCAGGGCCATTGCCCGGAAGCCGCTGAGACCCGATTCACTGGTCATCTACCGGCAGAAGTGCGAGTTCGTCAAAGCGCCGGGCGCAGACAGCTCCAGGGGGAACTTGGTGAAGAAGCTCTTCCAGACGCCGAGCAAAGACAAGGCGCCGGCGGCCCCGGGGATGCCCAAGGTAAAAGAAGAGGTCAGAGCCGAGGGCGAGGAGGCCGCGTCGAGTCAGGCCCCGGTGGGCAGCCGGAGGCCCGTCTCGCCAGTGCCCCCCGCGACACCTGCCCCCTCCGCCCTGCCCGGGGCCTCCGGCGTGTGCCAGGCTCTGCCGCCTGGCCCTGAGCTCCGGGAATTGAAGCGCAGGGGCCTGCACCGCTCGCAGTCAGACATCAGCTCCCGCTACTCCAAGGCCTTCGCAGAGTTTGACACCTTCTTCCAGTACTGCGGCCTGGACCCCGAGGTGGTGGAGGACCTCGGCAGGGAGAACTTCTCCGCGGGATCGGAACACGTCACTGTCAAAATCCGCAGCGTGAGCATCGCCACCTCCGACAGCGGCTTCTCCCGGCACAGCGGCGGGGACGAGGGACTTCAGGAAGAAGAGCTGACGGAGCAAGTGCCCAGCACCACCTCTGTCATTGAGAAGAACGCTCGCATCATCAAGTGGCTGTACACCTGTAAGAGGGCCAAGGAGACCCCCAGGCAAGAGGTTGCAGGAGCTGGTGGAATGGATCGGAAACCCAAGGTGTGCTTGCAGGAAGCCCAGAAGTGATGTCTGTCTGAGTGTCTGCCTACTTGTGAGTGTTTGCACAGTGTGACCAAGGTGGATAAGGGTTAGTTATGGCTTATGTTTAGAATCTAGTACTCTGAAATTGGAAGGGATCCTACAGGTTAACTGAGACCCAGCCAGACTCATTTATCAGAAGTCACACAGCTACGAAATAGAAATGCTACCTAAAATCAGGTTTAGGTCCCAGGCCCTTTCTTTCTTTTTTGGAAAGGTAATTCTATAAAATGACACCATCCTAGTTGGCTTATTATTGTGAAAATTAGAAATTGGAATTATAAAAAATGCTCGGTCAGCAAGCAGTTTCATGCCTTTTGCTATTACTATTTTCTGCTTTGAAAATAGCATATTAGCACCCTGGCTTCTGGGGGAATTGACCTTGTGAGACAGATTCACTGTGGATTATCTGCATGTGTGATTAGAGCTAACTCATCCAGCCTGTTGCTCCTAGGACAGGCTTTGCTGCCTAACAGAAATAATTTGCTCACCTCCAGCAGAAAGGAAAGCGCTGTCACCATGTCAAATTCAGCTTGCACTGACTTGGAGGATTTAGCCAAAGTGGTGAGCACAGATCAGTTTTCTACAGGAACTTTCCTACAATTTGGCAGTCAAAAATAATTTGGCTAAATTTTACTTAAATTGTTCTGTGAGCTTCCTAAGGTGACTTGCCTGAGCAACCCAGTTTACAGCAGGAACCTTGAGTTTGTTGAAATGAGAGAATTGAATCAGTTTATCTATGACATGCCTTATGATTTTAAAATGCTATGATTCTGTAGTTATCTTTCTTATAACACAGTAAGTATTCCTTTGGACAGCCAGTAGCACTGAGATCATTTTCAGAAGTTCTTTTGCACTCCACATATTTCAGGGAAGGATCATTGAGGAGCTTGGGAATGCTTATCCTTTCATGTCGCCACTTCTTTTCCTTCTAAGTATACACGCTAAGGGTGTTTCTAGGGGTGGGGAAGCGAGGAAAGCAGCGTTGCAGGATTCTCTTTGAGAACCAAGAATTTAAGCATTGCAACATCTTTTGTTTTTCCTTACCCTTCAGTGACAACTTGCTATAAATTTAAAAGAACCTTTCAAGCAATGGAAGGTAGATAAAATACCCTTAATTGAAAAACATAGTATCTGCCTGTAGAGTGGGGGTTGGGGTGGGGATGGCATGTGGCAGGAGCTACCGTACACAGCTCACATGTGCTTGAGAACTGAAAATCAACAACAAAACCACTAACTTCTCTCTGAGTGGCCACTGCCTTAATATGAGCATGAAAATTAATAAGAGGTGAATTCACTGTTTCTCTTGAACTTACAAGGTTCAAAACTGAAGTTCTTCCTTATAATGCATCTAATAGTTCCTTTTCCTACTAGCCGGATCTCCTAGAGAATGCATATAGGATGTCAAAGGCTAAAAAAAAAAAGAGCACATTCATTCATACTTTTCACAAATCATCTTTTGTAAGTGCGGTGAGCAGGCATGGTTTGCAAAGCCTCGTGAGCCTCATGGTGCTGGGAACCAAGCACTCAGTGGAGAACTAGGAGGCCTGTCTTCTATTAGCAAGTCATCCCCCCACTTTAGACCTAGGCTTTCATCAGCCATAAAACAAAGGGAGAGAAGCAGATCATTTCCAACCTCTACATTTTCTTATTCTGCACAGTCAATAATATGGATAACTGCATTCCATAATTGGAACCTAGAAAAAGGAAAACAAAAACTCCTTGCCTATTAGATTATGTAAAAAAGTAAACCAAGAGAAAAGTTCACCCCTAGGTTGCAGTAGCCAGAGCCCCCTGTGTGTTCTGGGTGGAAGTTGGGTGGATGGTGGAAACAGTTCTGAGGTGGTGGTAGAAGTCGTTCTCAGGTAACAAGGTAATGAAATAAAATCTGATGATATAAAAGTAAAAGCACCTCCCTCTGACTACCTCCTTCAGACCCAGAGCCGCCCCCATCTCCAGTGCTCCAAAATCGAAATAGGAATCTGGAGTATTTGGGATTTGATCAGTAACATAATCATTCCCAAATCCCTTTTTTCTTTGAGCCTTTGAAAAATATGTGAGGGGTTTGGTCACCCTGGGAGAACTTTTCTGTGACAGAGAGAGTAGGGAGGTAACTGGTTTTCCCTGCAAGGTAAAGTGACAGCAAGCTTAGAAACTACTGAGGGGTGAATTCATGTAGAGAACCAGAGGGTCATGAATTACCTTTATTTACTCCACTTTCCCCCTTTATCTTAATCCTGCCTGGTAGGGAGAGTGTGGTTTAGCCTCTAAGCTGTTTCTCATTGCTCAGAGAAGGAAGAGAGAGATCCGCACAGAACCTGCCTAGAGTTTTTGTTTGTATGTCATTGGCAATTACCAGCACTATAGGTATCTCACACATGGACTCCCCCAGACCCAAAACATAGCTTGCATTCTTTGAAACTTCAGTGCAGGTGTACCTAATGCCTGATTCATTGGAGAATTCCGAGGAGGAAATGAGTCTCCCCAGCTTTGGAAAGCTGGGCTTTCCTCCACTCGCTGGAGGCTGACTGCTCACTGTGATTATGCCTGTTCGTAACCACAAACCAACTTTTATATACAACGTACTGCCTCCAAGTGCCATTGTTTCCTCTGAAGAAGAGCCAATAGAGCGGCCCAGCCACCAAAGCAAACGGGGCTGCAGTGTGGCAAACTGTATTAAAGAAAACACGGCTTGCAAAGTAAACATCAACTTCCCTCACAGGAATTACTTGTTTCTGAAACTAGTTCCATAACTCTTTGAAAACATGGAAACAAGAATTCAAGCTGTGCTTTTTCTGTAGGTTACCAGAACGTGTGTTGAAATGCATATGTACCTTATTTTAGGATCTCAGAATAATGCCAGAAAATTTAAGGTGAACAAAGTTAAGCTAAGTGAGAAAGAAAATAAATCTACTTTTTGTGGAGGTGTCGGTCCACTTGATAAATAGAGATATTATAAGATATAATATCCCATTCAGAATTAGAGTTCATAAGTTTTCTTACCCCAAGGGGTAAAATGTTTGTTTTTTCAAAATTGAGCTCCAGCCATTGAATATCAGAACTGGAGAATGACTCATACATGTATTTACATTGACAGTCCATGAGTAATGGAAGGGTTACACACGGATAATTTTGATATCCCCTTTCCCAGAGTATAATTCATGAAAAGTGCCCTTCATTTGGTGGTACTTAGTCATTTTCATCTTCCTACCCTTCAATTTTTCCCATTGGGAACTTGCCAGAATTTAGGTGTTTCTGGTTTTCTGTCTTTTGCATAGAATATGTTAGTTGCTGATTTTGATATTGCTATAAAAGAACAGTAACTTGTCCTTTGGGCTAACTAGAGGTAAACCTTTTCTCTTTTTTAATTTCTAGGGGTAAAATTAGTTCTCCTAAGGCTAATGTCTCCAGATATTCCAAAGGCTGTCTTCACACTGCTCTTTGATAAGAAAAGAGTAGGTATAGAGGCCCACTGAGAGCTGAAGTTATATGCTTCTGAGCTCAAGTTGTGAAGATGCTTTGGGAATAGAGGACAAATAAAATAGGGAAGCCCCAGACCTTCTCTCCTCCTTTCTTCTTTGACTATACTTAGAAAATCTGCTGTTTGCAGCATTTGGATATGCATGCAGTTAGGCATGGTTAGCATGTTTAGGTGACTTAAATAGCTTGAGTATCCAGGGGGCTACCCTTCCCTGCCTCTAGCCAATTCCTGGGCCTTTTAGGGTTATTGGTGTTTGAAAGGGGTAAAAGCTGTTTGTCCTCAAATATTTATTTCAACTGCTTTTCTTGTGTTCTATTTTTGCCATTCAGCTCTTAGCAATGGTCTCACTCAAGTCCAAAGACATTCTCTTCACTGCAACAAGAGTGGTTTGAGGTAAACAGAAATTTCAAAAGTCCAGAGAAAAGCCTGCAGGGAAATGGAGATTTATCCTACCAGAGAAACCGGTGATAATTTTATTTGATAAGGACTCTGACTTCTTTTCAAAATGTAAAATGAGAAACAATGAGTTATTCTAAAATGCAGAGGATGGACAAAACTAAAGACCATAGAGAACAGATTTGTATTCTAATATTGGTTTTATAACTTATGTCTAGACTGAAATTGAATGGTTTTTCCTCTTAATCCTCAGGGGGAAAGCCTTCCCAAGGATGCAGCTTCTTTTCAAGTATATCCTGGATGACTTGGAACCACAGGGCCATCTTCACAATGACAGGTTTTGTTCAAAATGCTCAAGCTGACAATATGAATACTGTTTCCCAGGAATAGAGCACCCTGTTGACAAAACTTCAGTTATTGTAGAAGATATGAAAAGTCTAGATGCAGAAACATTGGGCCATGAGAGGATGGGAACACAGAATTTGGAAATTTGCTGAGTTGTCATTATTATGATGCAGCTGAAGCTGCTGAACATTTTTTGTTTGTTTGTGGTACGCCCTTTACTTTCTTGCAGTAGTCATCTGGAGAGTGGAAAGCTAGTTGAAAATATTTTCAGGGGCATCTTTTTGAAAGACTTGCTGACAAGGAGGTACCAAGTTGTATTTCAGTGATATCTAAATTGATTTTCTTTTAAAAAGACCAAGAACGTTAAAACCAAGCATCAATGCCATGGTATTTACTTCTTTCGGTCATCTTGGACTGATTGGCACCATATAAATAAAATTTATCCTATTCCATATTTAACCATAACCATAAGAAGGTATATTCTAGTTAAATACTATGGTTAGTAAAAACTAAATGTGCACACACACACACACTCACACCAATTTTTAAAGCATCACCACACTGTAAACTATAATTAATACTGCACCTACACAATTGATCATCTTATTTAATGATTCAGAAAGCACTTTTAAAATGACTTGAGAGCTACGAGTTCATTCTATTAATGCCACTCCCCATTGGGTTGTAGACATGTAGAGATACCAATTAAAAGATAAGTTATAATTGAGATACTGCTTAATGAAACCTTTTATTGAATCAGGCAGTTCTTGAAAGTTGGTAGAAGAATCTTGGAGTTTCCTTCCATGAGATCTATAGGAGCATTCCTGTTTTGCAGCACTGTTTGGAATGCCCAGTTCTCTTGTTCTCAGCTTCCAAAGCAAGAATAGGAAATCCTGGGGTGACACAGAACATATGCACCTAAACCTATGGAGATTTTCCCTTCTCTTTAATCTGACCCAAACCTCATCGTATCACCCTGTCATCCCAAAGTAGACACTATTCCATCCTTGTCTACAAGGTGTATTTTTTGGAAGAATGCACAGCCCTCTAGGGGGGATAGGGGACTCCAAGATTGCAAAATTGGTAGAGAATTACATTCTGAAATCCTGAACTTGCTCATGGTACAAAAGTAAATAGATTTCAGACTCAGAACTTTCTGAGAGAAATTATGTATCAATGATTACAACCAAAGAAAATTTTTCACCCAGTCAGCCCTTTCAAATCCTACTATGCTTTGTCAAACTGTATGTTTTCAAAGAACAAAATTATTAGGGAGAAGACAAAGGAGGGGAGAGAAATGGGTTTCTTAATTGTAAAATATTTTATAAACCATACCATTTTGATATATTCATGTAATTCTTGAATACTGTATTTTATTTTTGTAAATGTTTTATTTTGAGAATAGGTTTTTGAGATGCTTAGATATTTATTTTTACACAATTATTGGTCTTCAGATGGTTTTCCTTCACTTTATATGGTTTCAGTTTTTATCAGGGCAATTTTAAGTCATTTCTCTTCGGTTAACTTTTTGTATATATTGCTCAAATGAATCTTTATCTTTTGGTGGCACACTGAGTGTTTGTTCCTGTAAAGTGCTCAGTACTGCAGTGATTTGTTTTCTAATAAACTTTGTCTTTGGAGGCTCTACAAACCAACAATTGAACCATCTCAATGGAGACTCTCTTTCAAGACAAGAGATTCCCTGCTGTAAGAATTTGTTCCTCAATCATTATTCTAAATATGCTGCTATTTTGCTGTTCACTGGATTGCACTTAGTTAAAAAAAGATATTATCAAAGATGAGAGGAATGTTTTAAAAAAGTGTCCTTGTAATATACCTGATTCTCTTCTTTGCAGATGTTCACATTTATATGTGAATGCTTTAAGCAAGATTTTTTGTGCCTTTCTACTGTTAGAACAAGATTCATTGCAACCCAGGTCAGATTTTTCTTAAACCAAAATGGTGGCAGATTCACCTATCCATAGAATAGGTGACAAAAAATTGTTCCAGCTTTAAAACCACCAAGATATTTTGGAAGCATTTTGCACTTTCAGCTGTGGTGCAGGAAAAGAGAAGAATTCAGTTGGGGTGAATTCTGGAAGTTGATATCAGGCCTTGCCTTCAGCGACTGCCTAGAAGGAAGAAATCCTGTCCTAAACCTGAATTATCCCAAGTTGCTGAATGACTTTAAGAAAATCAAACTTTGCAGCTCAGTCTGGATAAAAAAGCTTTCAGTGTTTTCCACAAGGATGAGCAATAGTTACTGCTGCAAAGTACTTTCATTTCTTCATGAAAGAATAGCATATAAAGTCATATAATTGAATGCAGTGGAAAGAAAGAATATTGGTAAAGAAAATAATTCAACTGTAGACTATTTGACTAATATGTGGGTACAGATTAGCAATGCCTCATACCAACAGGTCTTTATATAACTGTAAAGTTTGCTCATTTCATACATATAATGTATAATATATATACATATATATCATTTTTAAACTACTGGTCATTGTCAATATGTAATAAAAAGGAAGCATTGTAAGACATTGCCCTCTTCCAGTAAGTTCAAAGTTCAGTGCCATGGTTACAGTTGGTGATGCCATATAATATCAGGCCCAGACAATTGTCATAAAAGTTTGTAAATAGAGTTAGTCTACAAACCACTTGTAACTGGAGTGCAATATTGCATATTCTGTATTAAAGAAATAAAGTATTTTTATTGTTTATTAATAGGATTTATGATTTTGTACAGTATGAAAATTTTTTTGAAGCTGGAGTATACTTTTTATAGTTACTTCTATCTTTTAATTTTACCTTTCTTTTTGGATATTACCTCATAAGATTGTCTGCAGAAATGAGGAAAGCATTCCAAGAATTAACCCAGGTTAAGTCACCTGGCACCTTAAGTCTCCAACTTTCCCTGGTGACTAAATACAGTAAAACAGTTTTGAATATTTAGCACTTTGTTTTTCTTTTTGTCCTCAGTTCTTTTTGTAAACATCGTTTTTCCATGTTTTATTAATAACGTAATTGGAAAATGGGCACAAAAATAAAAAGAGAAGCACAGATTATACCCTATAACAGTAACTCACTAAATGAAAGTAGACTCTTTTAAATTCAAGTCTGTTATCAATATCTGCTCGTCATACCCTGGGTATATGTTGGAGAGGATGTAAGTTGGTGAAGTCTGTAAAGAGACCTAATTATCTTTATATTTCTGCCCTGAGTGAGCTAGAGTGAGTTTCTTTTTCAGTTCTGCAGTAACTTATCCCTAACCTATCCAAGTATCCAAAGATAGGCATTCTTGAGATGGTAAATAACGTCTGTAGTTTCTTGAAGAAAATGGACAATCATGAGGATGCTATAAAAATTTCCTTATTATAGCCATACAGAAATAGTCCAAATATTGTATTGTGCAGCTTAAATTGCAAGAATCTAATGGCAATGCCTTTTTCTTCTTTAAGGTAAACTTAAGGTCCTACATTTCAGTTATCAAGGCTTTGACCCGTTTTGAAAATTGAATTAAACAAGGAAGCACTGAAGTGATGCACATTGGTTAGATACTTAAACCTTGGTTTGCATTTTCAGTGATGGGAAAAAAATATGTTTATATGACATTAAATATTTCTGATTGGAAATTTTGAGCAAGAAGGAAACTAAGGGTCTCAACCAAGAGCTTACAACTATGGTCTCAGAAGTAACAGCTGCCAATGGGAAGCATATATTAAAAAAACACCATAAAATGTGCTCAGGCCTAATAATATTTTCCTCAATGTTTCTGCTACATGGCTCCAAATTCTACAATTAACATCTTTGTGTTTTCTCCTTGAAAATTGTCATTAAAATTGGAATTTTTCTGTAGGGAAGAATGTGTAAAACCATTAAGAACTATTCTCCTTTAAGTTAAAATACAATATTAATTTATTCAGAAAATGAGAATCTGAAGTACAGGACATGATAGAGAAAGAACTGAATACTAACTTCAATGTACCCTGTGGGAAACTTAATGTTGAGCTTAAGTAGGACCATTAATTATATATGCCAGGACAAGGAATTGCAGAATTGACTAACCCCATTTCCCTGCTCCTGACAATCAAAACAATTGTGCTCCTGAATAATAGTGACTTTAACTGAGGCTACACAACCCACCAAGATGGAACAAGCAGAATTCACTCACATGAATATAGTGAGCAGCCAAGCACTACTCCAAGTACTATAAACACTACAGATTCACCAAACTTGCTACCATGCTGGGCTTACATTCTAACAGGGGAGTCAGATATTCAATAAGTAAATTAGATGGATGGATGGGTGGATGGATGGATGGGTGATAGAATGAGACAACAAAAAGATAATAGAAGGAAATAAGAAGGAAGAGAGGGAGGGAGGAAAAAGCAGAGTAAGGAAATAATGCTTGTTGCTGTGAGCCTAGTTTATTAATTTTAATATGACTATTTGGTGGCCAACGTTTTTGAATCATAAATGAAACCCAAAGTACAAATCATATACAAAGAATCAAGTGACAGGGAAGGAAAGCATGCAAATTATAAATGCATTTTTTTTCACTAAGAGGTTTAATTTTGATACCTAGAGTTCTTTCACCCTGACAGCTTAAAGCTTTGAAGTCTAAACTGAATAAAAAACAGAGTACCATGCAGATGAGACTTCTGAACTTAGTCTGCATTTGAATCAGGAGGTTTTTAGTAAGGCACTGCATGCCTTCCTTTGGCTTTCAGAAGATGTCCACTCTTCAAACTTAGGGGAAAAGTTGATAGAACAACAAATGGAGACTCAGATAGACCAGAGCAGGCCATTTCAGGGAAGTGGAGGGGTGAGGGTCTGTGTCTCCATGAAGTCAGAGATCTATCTGGGATACTCCCTTGTTAAATAAACTGTAGGATTCAGATGGGTGAATCAGGCTGATGTTACCAGTTCTCACGGCTGTGTTCTTTTCTCATGCTGCCTGGCAAATCAAGACCCCAACATGCAATCCTCACAATGCTCTATGAGGATGTTTCTTTTCCATAGGAGGGAACTGAATTGAGAGATTTAGCACCCTGCCCTAGGTCAGAGGACTGAGACATTGGACGAGTCAGTATTTATAATCAAATCCACGTGGCTCCAAAGTCTGTTCCATTTTTTACTGCTCCAGGTTGGTTTATAAAAAGAATTAAACAGTGACCAGAATGTTTAAGAAGATTTCATACAGTCTCAGAAGCATAAAGTGATTCAAGAGGTCAAGACTTAAATTGGAGTAATATTGTGAAACAAGATGCCACTCCCAAATTACTTTCATGACCCCAGTCGCCATACACTGAATGACTCAGGCTGGGATTGCTTTACCGATGGTAGATAGCACAAGGAATTTCAAAATAGCATGCAAAGCTGTCATGTCTGGAAATGTTCAACCATAGTAAATATAGTTCAATGCTCAAATTTCATGTATTAGGAAAGATCCTCATGGTTCAGTTTATGTCGATCATTTTATGTAAGATGATACATATTTTTAAAACAGACATAAAGAAAAAAAAACAATGGAAAATAAACAACACCAGAAGAGCTCATGATTAGGGTCAAATCTAGGCAAACATATGAAATGAATGATGATTTATTTGCTTCAGCAAATAGTGTTGTATGGATTCGAAGCACAGCCACCTCATTATGTCACATAATTCTGAGGCTGGATAAGAAATTCAGAGGCCACCTATATCACATCAGAGAAGTCTGGTACAACTGTGATTTCTTCAGTGGTGGTTCACTGTTGCTTTTAGGATAAATGGAAAATGACTACAGATGTAAAAAGAAGAGGAACTCCCTTGAATTTATTGAAGTACTGGTAAGTTTGGTAGAGCTTTGGATTTGTGAGATTTTTTTTCAGCAATAGTAAAAGAAAATACCAGAATGTGCACATTTAAAATATCTATTCACAACCCCCTTGAATGCATTTCAAGGCTGCACAGGTATTATTCTGTTACAGGTGAGATGAGAAACCAAGCCAATCATCAACACTTTCAACATACAGGTATAGGCAGGAAGGAAGCATTACTCACCCTTTCCTGCTGGCTCTTAGATGAGTGAACAATACTAACTTGAAGGTCACAGGAAGTCATTGCCCCCACTGTTCCCAGAAGCATCAGGGATTGTTTGCCTAATGCCAGCCACTGCTTGTAGGATGTGTTTGTGCAGTAAGTATAGCCAGCCACAGTGGCCTATGGGGTCAGGAGCTGTGTCACAGAGCCCCAGATCCAAGGAAGAATATTTTCTAACAAACATGCATTTACAACAGAAATGGCACCCTAAACCCTGAAAAAGAGAACGTAGCTGGCATCTTGTATGAAAGTCTAGGGGTGCACATTGAAAGAGGGGTTTCAATAAAACCTAATTTTTTAGGGGTATGGAATGACCACAGTGGGACAGGTACTGCATACTTACCAGCTGCTTGATCTGGAGTAAGTCAAATATCTCTCATCTTCCTTATCTGATACAAGGTGGTTGTGAAGATTAGGGAGAGGATGGAGAAGGTATTTCAAGTTACTTAGCACATAGGAAGCACCCAATTGATGGTAGCTATTATTATTATTATTATTATTATTATTATTATTTTAGTCTCTTAATGATTCAATATAACCTATTGTTCATTCATTTGTCAAGAATATTTTTGAACCAACTTCTATATTCGAGTTGCCATCACTTCTGGTAATAAGTCAATTTCCGTAAGTTTTTGACTTTTTTTTTCTTCCAGCTACCACAATTCTAGAATGTGAAATTTGCTAAACACCTCTGTGTTTAGCTTTTCATTTCCCTATATATAAACTTTTAGTAAAGGAAGAATCAGTGACAATTGTTCCAGTGGGTCTAGAACATTCTTTCACCACCATAGTTTAGTAAAGTAAGGATGGGTTAGAATGTCAAAATAGAGAACAAAGAGAAAAACAAACACATTTCTTTCTGAGCTAGAGAAAGCACCATCACTGAACTCAAGAGCTCTGAAGCAATATTGTAGAACTTATGGCTCAATACTTATATATCTAAAAGCTATTAATGGATATTAATGGCAAAACAGCAGGGCCATGCACTTAATTAGAAACTTAAAATGTACAATCTCTCTTACTCAGTTTCTTATATTTTTCCTTCACAAACATTTTGAGGTACCTGGGACAAGAATTATCAATACTTCTTTTCTATGCAGGAGGAAATCAAGAGCCAGGCTACCTTTCCGGCATCACATGATGTTTAGTGATATAACCAAACTGAAGTAGGCAAAGGGATGAAGACAAGAATCAATTCGCATCACCAAGTGGTTAGACTTAACCTAAGGAATTATTCAAAAGCCTAATGGAAGTATCTCTTCTTTGTTTCTTGACTAATGGGTTTTCCTAAAGATTTTTTTTCTAAACAGTTCAGTATCTTTCTATGAGGTTCACCACTAATTAGTTTATCCAAATCTAGAGAGAAATCCAATTAAAGTTTTAAATTCATCCTTTGGGATAAAGACGTCTACATTCTGAGTGCAGAGTGTGTGCACGTGTGGATGTGCGGGTACACATGTGCATTAGATGCAATTTGGCATCATGGTTTTCTTGATTGCTTTTGCTGTCCCTGTCAGTCAAGTGGCTCACACAGCAGCTTGAGCATTATACCTAGAAATAGCTTTTTATTTTAGTGGAGGAAAAACCTTTGCCTAGATATTTTAAGACTAGATTATCCCTACGATTTGCGGAGCACGTTTATAAGGGCTTTCACATGTGTTATTGTCTCACTGGAAATGCACAAATGGCCTACGGTGTAAGGAGAGTAGATTTGATTGTTCCTGCTTTCAGACAGGCTTCAGAGGAAATGAACTGACTTCCTCAATGTTGCCAAACTGTATTTCTAGACCCTGGATTCCATCCAACACTCTTTTCAAATGCAAAATTCTTGGGGGGCTTTTCTGATTATTTTTTTTTTCTGGTTCTTCATAATTGCTCATATTTTTAATTCAGTCTCTAGAGATAAATATCATAAAATGCATAATATTAGATGAGATCCTGCAGCCTAAAATTCATTACTTTTCAAAGTCAATCAAAAAGTTCAGTTGTGCCCCAACAGTTCTTGATTTCTAATCAGAGATCCTTCTGTTGTTTACAGTAAATTAGAAAGTTTGAGCATAAAAACTGTTCTGGACATGGTTATCAATCAATTGTAAGATTGCAAATTCACCTTCCATTACTTTGGCTCCACTGGCTCATCTGAAGTTATGCATCCCAACTGGACAAAACCTTTAGGCAGATACCGAAAAAATGGAATATTATAGGCTATTCAGCTGAACAAGATGGTTGTGCTGAATCAAGTCCAATTTAAAGGTTAAGTTCAAAATCTCCAGGGACACAAGGGAGTGCACATGCCATTCACATTTATGAGAGAATGATCAAGTAGTAGGTTTTTCTGTTTGTTTGTATTTTACTACACTGATTGGTCTCTGTTATACATCTGGGAGTAAAGAGCTAAAGCATAGATTGAAATTCAGGACTAGAAAGAATGTTAGAGGAAAGAAAGAGAAGTGGGATGGAGTAAATGAACATTTAACTTTTGCCATGTGCAATAAGTTGTTCTAGGCATTTTCACATAATTTTACGTGATAGTTTTTATTATCCAAATTCTACAAGTGAGGGGACTGAGAATCAGAGTTGGATTAACTTAACGTAGACCATACAGCTGATTCCAAAACTAAGCTTTTTCCTTTGCTCTATATGGCTTCCTCTCTTTCCATTCACTCCTCTGCCTCTAGGTAGTAGGATAATATTTAACATATAGAAATATCCTTTTTATTTCATTTATTTTGTGAAATAGGATTAGTACCTGCTTTAGGAAAGAGAGAATATGAAGAAGTGGTCTGTTTAGTGAAAGGGGTGACTCCAAACTAGGAGATCTGAAAGATTTTAAAGAAAGATGTTCTTTGAGTATAAGCATGTATCTGAAACTGTATTTTTAAAAAAAAAAGCAGCAGGATTGCATGGGTGGTTCAGTGGTAGAATGCTCCTTTCATGCAGGAGACCCAGGTTCAATTTCCAGATGATGCACCCCCCAAGAAAAAATAAATAAAAAATGAAAATAAAAAAGTAGCAGTCCATCTATTTTCCTCCTACTTTAGGACCTCACAGGTCACAGAGATAGAACACCTTAAATAGAATTTCACGGTTCACAGAGAATCAGTATAAATGCTGGAAGCAACTTCAAGATCATTTGTCCAAACCTCTCCATCTGAAGACGAGCGAACTGGAGCTCCTATCAGAAAGCACCTTTCACAGTAACCCACCTAGTGAGGGACAGAAACTAAAGTCCACATTCCCTACCCCCATGCCCAATGTGCTTTCATAGGTTGCTCAACCTACTTTTTCTCATGATTGGAACCATTTCCGAATCCATCTTTGGAACTTTTTAAAGGAACATAATAAAACATTTAAATTTCAGAACAACAACAGCAAAAAACCTTATCTTTCATGTCCAGAACAACAAAATGCGGTAACAAATTATAACAAAGCAGTAGGAGGGTTGTCCTGAAAAATGCAGGTAATATTTACAGATAACCATTTCCTGGTTAATATTTAACTGGTTCCCTTAAGATTATAGTGTGGTATTGCTTGTGAATGGCGGTACTCATCTTTGTATCCTCAGAACAATGTTCCCTCCTGACTGGCACATCATAAGGAATCCACAGCCATTCATGGGTCCTTGCTCTTACCCAAGACTGAACTGTCCACGGGTGCTCTGAATCCAATTCTCCCCTGTCTTCTCAACTGCCCCGTTCCATCAATTATCCTTCATAGCCACTGTTTTCAGCCTCTTTCTTGTATCTTTTATTTTTGAGGAACGTGCATCCAAGTCTCTGCTATAGATCATAACCCCTCTTTAGCTAATGGTTTCTGACTCTCAAATAGGATAATGACTCAGGGAGAAGAATAGTTGGTGGAGAGATATACAGGCAAAGGGAAGATATTCCTGTGATATGTCTGCAAGACATCCAAGAGAAGTGAGTTAAGCAGTAACCTACCAAAGTCTAAATTGCATAGGAGACACCAGGGAAACAGATGGGAGATCCCTAGGGAAAGTGACAGAAAAAAAAAGGAAGAAACAAAGTCCAAAACGAAAAAGAGAGAGAGAGATTTATATTCCAGGTACAGGAGGAACCACCAAAGCAGATGGAGGAATAATCAAAAAGGCAGAAAGCCAGGAAGACCGAGGTTTTTTGTTTTTTTTTTCTCTCTCTGTCTTTAGTGGGAAGGAGTGTGTGTGTGTACGATTATTTCAAATGTACTTAGTACAATTAGGACTGACGTGTATTTATTGCATTTGAAAGTGTCACACCCATTAGGATATTTTGAGAAAGACTTTGGTTTGTTTGGTTTTTGTTTTGGAAAGGGGGACACCAAACTGCAGTGGTTGAAGTACGAATGGAGAAGGGCATGAGGTGTGGTCAGAGAACATTGGCTGAGAAATAGAATAATAGCTGGAAATTGAGGTGATGGCAAGGAGGAGGTTATCATGATTAAATACAAGATACAGAGCTTGTTGGGTGCTGATGGAATGATCTGGAGTTGGAGATGCATGTGAGAGGTGGGTAAGTGAAAGAGCAGGGACCTTGAAAGGATGATAGAGGATGGAATTCAGAGCATGTGTTGGGACACATGCTTTCATAGAAAAAGCCCTATTCATATTGCTCTCTTGTAGGAAATAGTGACTGATTCTTATCTAAATCTATGACAGCAACTTTAATGAAGGTAGCTAGTGCTATGAATTTTTAAATCTTCTTTAACCATGGTCCACTTTAATGATTTCTTATTAATAGTATGCTGCCATTCCCAGACCTTCGGTTGCAGTGCGGAGATTTCTTTCCATAGTTCTTTTAGTTTAGGTTTCCTGTCTCATTTGTACCATATGAAATGTTTGTGTTTGAAAGAAATGTTTGTTTACTTAGTCGCAACTGAAATGAAAATATTTCTCTTATGTATTCAGGTTGGAGAAAGAGCCTGAGAAGTACTTACTTGTATAAAAGGCACAGCAATTATCAAAAGGCAATTTTGCATCAGACACTATTTCCAAGCATAGAATATTAGAACTGGAAAAGACATTAAGAATTCTCTAGTCTGATATTTTCATTTTATAGATGTGTACACTAAGATTAAATAAATTCTCTGATATTAAATGAATTTCCCAAGACATGAAGCTAGTTAGTGGCAGAGCAAGAACTTAAAAACTAGGACACAAGATTTTCAGCTTTGTGCATTTTTTTATTATTATATCAGTTTTTTAACTAAGATTTTAAAAGTGACTTCCTACCAACTCACTTATGTTAGACCCTAAGAAAACAAGTTAACTTGTCACACTGAAGTGGCCTTTCCTAAATACTATTCCTATGTCCCACCACCCTTCTCAAGTTCTGGATGAAGATTCCTGCCTTAGCTTCACCTTGGCTTCTTTGCAAGGATTTGTCTGGTCTTGTTCCATCTTTGCAGAACCGGTCACAGAGAAGTAACTTACTGGGCCTGGGAATATGTGGAACAAGAGAGACTAGGTGTGTAGGGTGGGGCTTTGTTGGTATTGGAAACAAATATCTTACTTAAGACTAGACACCAAAGTCAAGAAAAAGTAGAACAAAGAGTTTATGTCCTGTAAGTAATAAGACCAGGGCCCTCGGGTGCAGATAGAAGTTGGACTTGGAGAGCCAAAAGGGAAAATCTGAAAATAAAACCAGATCTAAATGGTAAATGGTCAAAAATTCTGCAGTCCTCCTGGCTGGGTCACCACATTACACAATCCTTGTAAGTGGTGACCTCAGGAATTGTTCATTTTATAACTACTGTAGCTGATTGAGGAGCCTGGCTTCATGGCCAGGGAAATTTGTAAAGAAAATGGCTAGAAGATGGTTTGGAATAAATAATCCTAGAGTCATAAAAAGGGACCATTGCTTTCAGGTTATACCCAGGCTCTGTGATTAGGAGAATTTGATATTTGCAAATAGTTTAAGTTCAACTGGAAAACAGAGCTAATGCCAGAGAACGATTAACCTAGTGGAGCAGAGAGGAAGTGGGAGAAATATCTTGCATCTGGCATCAACCTAATGGAAAGGACCCTTTGCCCTTCTAGTAGGAGCCACTGTCACCTGGTCATGAACAAAGGAACAGATGTAAGTAGTAAGTTTTTTAATTAATTCCTGAGTCCTAGCTGTAATGAAAACCTCATGATGCTACTTCCTTAGAAATATTCCTAACACCAATAACAGAAGCACATTATATTATAGAATCCATAAAAATTCATTGAAAGCCGTAGATGAATTCTCTGAAGCTTGGTAATATTTTCTTAAGGACATTAAATATCTTGGGTTTAAGCCAGGAGATCACAAAATGATACCAAATAACTTCTTAGTGGTTGTTTTAGTTTGCTAAGGCTGCTGGAATGCAATATACCAAAGATGGATTGGCTTTTATAAAGAAGATTTATTTAGTTATAAATTTACATTTTCTCAGAGGAAAGGCAGCTGACCTTCCCCTTCCTCTGGATTTCTCTATCACATGGGAAGGCACACAGCAACGTCTGCTGGGCTTCTCTCCCAGCTCCTGGGTTCAAATGGCTTTCCCCAGGGTGTGTCCTTTCTGCATCTCCAAATGTCTGCCTCTGGTTGGCGCTAAGCTCTGAGCTAAGTTGTGCTGTACTGTGCTGTGCTGTGCTGAGCTGCTTCTCTCTCTTCTGACTTCTCCTTTTAAGCATCCAACTAATTAAATTAAACGTCACTCATTGTGGAAGGCACTCCTCTTAGCCAACTGCAGATGTAATCAGCCATAGATGAAATTAACATGCAGATGATTTAAGTCCACAGCAGCAAAACAATTGGGCACTATCACTTGCCAAGAGACGCCTCAGCTTAACTACACAGTGAGCAAAATAAGCCTCTGCATTTCCCAAGGAAAAATGAGATCTCAGAGGAAGGGGTGGCGGTGGAATTGAAAGTTCCACTTAATTTGGACCAATTGTAATTCAAGATAAGATAGCCCAAAGTCTCTTCTTACATGGTGATGTATCTTCCCCCATCATTGCTGCTTTTCTTAGCTTCACTTCGCCCAAAAGACTGTTTCTCAACTTCTTCAAGTGAAGGGGATCAGGGTTTTCTCTCCTCCCTGCACAGTTTTCAATTCAGCAGATGTTCTCTTGCAGAAGCTATCCAGTCACTTAAAATGATTTTTTAAATACAGAATCATAGGAAAAGATTCCTACATACATTAAACAGTATTTTAGCTTGAGTATATTAAAAAATATGCATTTATTTACTGATCTTTTCATGTAAGGCTTCTCCTCTGAAGGTAGGCATTCTCGATTTTCCTTCTTGCATATGCCACGTAAAAAAATGCCTCTGTTATGACTTTCTGTTTCAATTTTCATGATGTTGAACAAGAAATTAAAAACACCCATACAGTAATATGAGTATGGAGCCTTCCTTTTCTTCCCAC